>JASTWR010000194.1:107500-335328 GCA_030770355.1 Harpagoxenus sublaevis
TAATACTTTAGATATATGCTTTATTACAATAAATGTGTATAATCTGATACGAGTAATAATGAGAGTGAGTGACAGTCTTGTGTGTGTAGTTAACAATGTTGGCCAAGCGCATAAAAATAAAACTTGTCTAAACGGCCTAGAGATGGCGATACAGGGTTGCCATCCGTCATCCCCCTTTCTTTTGAAAATCTGTAAAGAAAATGAATTAACAGTCAAATAATTTCTTTGGACGAATTGTTCTTCCATAGCGAGTTTTGATGCTTGGTGTTGATTGGACATCCTCTGGCTGTTTTTGCTTTAATGTGTCCTCTGGTTGATTTTGCTTTACTGTGTCCTTTGATGTGTTAGGCTGAGTGTGTATAGTTTGTCTGCTCTCTTCCTCTATCTTTTCTCCCCGCTGTGGAGTTTGACTAGTTCGCTCGCTCGCTTCTTTGTCTGCGTTGTTCGGTGTTTTCTGTTGCTTCTCCGATGTCTTCTTGAGATGATTTAAAAACCAACTGTTTCGCCTTAATTGTCTGCCATCATTCGTTTTAATTATGTAGGAGCGTGGTTCTGGTGTCTTCTTTAAAATTGTGGCTAGTATCCAACATTGTTTTTCGTGACGAAATAGTACTTAATCTCCTTGGTTGAAGTCCGGTATTTCACGTTTTTGTGTACATCAGTGTATTTTTTCTCTTCTCGGCGAATTATTTTTAATTTCTCCTGTACGTTTGTAATTACCTTTGGATGAAGTAGTTTCTCGTTGACTGGTACCAATGTTTTAGTACGGCGACGCATCAATCGTTGAACCGGTGAGCCTAATTCATTTCTAGGTGTATTTTGATGGTGTAATAATGCTAGCTTAATGTCTAGCCAATCCGTTAGAACGAGGGAAATCTATAAGGCTGGAGAATCTGTGCTGAAATTGCCACTTCTTAGCGAAGCTGCGGAATCCCTCTGTTATGGTTGAAGTAATGAGTCTATGGCTGTGTAAACGAGGCTTAAGATAACCAAAGATAGTGAACGTGAGGTGGCGTAGCAGTAGCGATCTCAGAGCAACGACGGTAGAACAGCGTTAGCCAGGGACACGAGAGCATGTAACAAGAGACACACAATAAAGTGTATTATAATTAATAAACAGTTATTAATTAAGAAGCCCATTACATGGCGCTGCGGCAAGCGAAAGAACTTTGAGTAAACGGTACGGAAAAGTATAAAGTAAAAGTCTTCGTTTTTAATAAGAGGGACATTATCAGTGTGTGTAAGAACGACAAGATGGCGACGCAAAACGAAGGTTCGAGAAACGAAGGTTCGAGTATGTTGGGATTGAAACCCCCAGAAAATCTAAGCGATATGACGGCTGAAGGCTTCAAACGGTGGAAGCAGAGATTTCTCATCTACAGAACGGCATCAGGAGCAGATCGCATGGCTGGCGAAGTACAAATAGCATTACTTTTGCATAGCATTGGTGATACCTGTATCGATGTGTATAACACATTCACACTGACGGAAGAAGAAAAGACAAATTTTATTGTCGTAATGCAGAGATTCGAAGATTATTTCGTCCCACAGAAAAACGAGTGTAAATGCACATATATTTTTCACACGAAATCAGCACGAAGGCGAGACTTTTGACGCATATATTACCGATTTAAAGAAACTGAGTGCAGATTGCAACTTTGGAGACTTAAAAGAACGCTTGATAAGGGATCGTGTAGTAGCTGGCATAGCGGACAAACGGATGAAAGACAGACTGCTCAGAGAAAGTGACCTAACCTTACAAAAAACGATACAAATTTGTAAGGCAGCGGAACTGGCCAATCAGCAATTAAAACAGTTCGAAGCGCCTGCAGAGGTAGCGGTGGTTCGGAAGAAATTCAGCAAGAAGCAGAAACAAACAACGGCGAACTCCAAGCAAGACAAGGAACATCGTGGTCGTGAAGCAGCAAACCCAGCAGCAGACAACCAGCAAGGACAACAGTGCTGTCAACGCTGTGGATATAGTCACCGATATAAAAACTGTCCGGCATATGGAAAGTACTGTAAAGGTTGCGGTAAGATAAATCATTTTCAGAAAATGTGCAAAGAGAAAAAGTGGGTAAAAGCTGTAAACACGGAGGATAAAGTTGATGATGAAAAATTTACTGAGTTATTTGTAGAAAGTATAAATGTAGATGTAATAGATGCAAGAAAAGACTAGATTGAGCATTTAAAACTTACTGATTATAAAGATAAGACAATTGCGTTTAAAATAGACACAGGCGCGCAGTGTAATGTAATACCGTCTAACGTATGTGATAAAATAGGTATAAAAGAAATAGAAAAAATACAAATGTAAAATTGTCAATTATAGAGGAGAGAAAATAGAAACACGAGGAAAGGTTAAGTTAAATTGTAAGATGGGTAATGTAATAAAGCAGTTAGAGTTTCAGGTTTTTCAAGGATCTGCGGTTCCCATTCTAGGACTAGCTTCTGCGTGCAAACTGAATATGATAAAAAGAATGCCTCAAGACGAATATGAAGAAGCTGTTAATGTGATCAAAGGTGAGATCAAAGAAAAGTACATAGAAAAATATAAAGACTTGTTTAACGGCATAGGAAAAATTAAAGATTTTGAGTATAAAATAGAACTAAAAAAAGATTCTGTTGGAAAAATAGAACCCTGTAGGCATGTCCCATTTAAGTTAATAAATAAATTAAGAGTAGAGTTAGATAAAATGGAGGAAATGGGTGTAATAAGTAAAATAGAAAAACCGACAGATTTTGTTAGCTCTTTAGTAATTGTAGGCAAGCCAGATGGAACAATACGAGTCCGCTTAGATCCTCAATACTTGAACAGTTGTATTAAAAGAGAACACTTGCAATTACCTACAGTAAATGAAATTTCGGCTAAGTTAAAAGGAGCAAAATACTTCCCAACGCTAGATGCAAATAAAGCCTTTTGGCAGATAGAACTTTCAAAAGATTCACGCGAATTGACTACGTTTAACACTCCGTTTGGTCGTTATCATTTCAATAGATTGCCGTATGGATTAAATTCAAGCCCGGAAGTTTTTCATAGAACTTTCAAACAGATATTTAAAGGTATAAAAAATGTGGAAATCTATATTGATGATGTATTAATATGGGCTGAAACAGAAGAAGAACTTAAAGAAATAATGAATGAAGTTTTTGAACGTGCGCCAAAATTCGGTATCAAATTTAACTGGGATAAATGCCGTATAAATGTAAAAAAAGTTAGATATCTAGGTCATATATTAACTGGTGAGGGTGTTGCTATAGATGACACCAAAGTTCAGGCAATTAAAAAAATGAGTGAACCTAAAAATAAAAAAGACTTATTAACATTTTTAGGGACAATAAATTATGTGTCGAAGTTTATACCTAATTGCTCGCAATTAACGGTTTCTTTAAGAGAACTAACAAAAAAAGACGTTCCATTTGTATGGGGAACTGCTCAACAGAAAGCATTTATGAATATGAAAGAAGTGTTATGTCAACCGCCGGTTTTAGCGTACTTCGATACAAACAAACCCATTGTATTGAGTGTAGACTCATCGAGCGAAGGAATGGGATGTGTAATTTTTCAAGAGGGTAAGCCAGTGGCTTATGGATCAAGAGCGTTGACACTTACGGAAAAAATGTACAGTCAAATTGAAAAAGAATGTCTTGCCATAGTATTTGGATGTATAAAATTTAATCAATATCTGTTTGGGCAACATTTTACAGTAGAAACTGATCACAAGCCACTGATTTCCATCTTTAAAAAACCGATGAACAAATGTCCTCCGCGGTTGCAAAGAATGAGAGCTTGCAGAATTTTGATTTTGAGTTAAAATATATTCCCGAGAAGGAAATTGTAGTAGCAGATCACTTAAGTAGATCTCATTTAAAAGATTCCAGTAATTCGGAAGAGGAAAAGATAGAGGCATTTGTTGCAATGATTGAGCAAAGTTTGAATGTATCAGATATTAGATTAGATGATATAAAGGAAAAAACGAGCAATGATGCCGAATTGCAGAGTGTGTTAAAATATATTCGTGAAGGTTGGCCTGAAAATAAGTATGAGGTGTGTGAAAGCGCAAAACCGTATTATTCATATAAAGAAGAATTGAGTGAGAGCAAAGAGATGATATATAAAAACTCATGTATAGTAGTACCTTGTGTATGCAGATCACTAATGTTAAAAAATATACATTATGCGCATTTTGGAAAAGAAAAGTGTAAAGCGTTAGCTAGGAAACTGTTGTATTGGCCTGGTATGTCAAAACACATAGAAGATGTAATTGATAACTGTGATACTTGTAGATCGTTCCAAAGGTCAAACTCTAAAGAACCAATGTTAAGGAAGGCGTTACCGAGAAAGCCGTGGGAAATACTGGCGACTGACATATTTTTTCTGCTAGGAAAACGATACGTTATTATAGTAGATACTTACAGTAAATATATAATAGAAATAAATAAGCTAAATGATATAACAGCGGAAACGACAATAGATTCATTAAAGAAAATATTTGCGAGACATGGAATACCACGAATTTTATACTCAGACTCTGGCACACAATATTCGAGTTCTAAGTTTAAGCAATTTGCAAGCAATTGGGGTTTTAAGCACATAATGACAACACCAATTCATCATCAGTCAAACGGATTGGCTGAGAGGCATATTCAGACAGTAAAAAGAATATTAAAGAAAATTGTGCAGGAAGGAAAAGATGTAGAGTTAGGATTGCTTCAGCTTAGAAACATGCCAATTGATGCTAGTGGTGTTACACCAGCGGAACTCTTGTATGGTCGAAGAGTAAGGAATATAATACCGGATGGGAATAGAGCAGGGGTCAAAAGAAAAGCGTTTGTTAAGGAATTAGAGAGGACAAGTGATGCAAAAGAGATATTATGATAGAGGCTCAAAAGAGTTAAAGCAACTTAAAATCGGTGATACAGTAAAAATACATAGTGAAAACAAGCGACTTCCTCATCAAGGAGGAAAAGTAGTTGGTTTATCCAATAATCCTCAATCATACAAGATAAAGACAGAACAAGGAAATGTAATTGAGAGAAACAGAAGAGCGCTTACAGTTGGAAAAAGATTTGTTGAGGAAACTGATATCATGGATTCTTCTACAGAGAATCAACTTGAGAGTAGTAACCGTATTACTGAAACTGAAGAGCCTCAACAATCTGTTGTGGAAACTGCGACAGAACAAAAACCAATTGTAAGAACTAGGGCTGGTAGAATTGTAAACAAACCGTCTTATTTAAGGGATTATATATGTATGGTGAACAGAGAACTCAACCATTTATTGTGAACACAGAGATCGCTCACAGTTTTTAAGTTTAGTTATAGGTGAGCTGTAATGTTTTATTTTTTTTTAAAGAAGAGAGATGTTATGTTATGTTTACTTTTATTTTATAAAGAAGGGAGATGTTATGGTTGAAGTAATGAGTCTATGGCTGTGTAAACGAGGCTTAAGATAACTAAAGATAGTGAACGTGAGGTGGCGTAGCAGTAGCGATCTCAGAGCAATGACGGTAGAACAGCGTTAGCCAGGGACACGAGAGCATGTAACAAGAAACACACAATAAAGTGTATTATAATTAATAAACAGTTATTAATTAAAAAGCCCATTACACCCTCCGAAGAATATTGTCCACCGTTGTCCGTTAGTAGTACATCCGGGATTCCATGTGTCGAGAACCAAATTTTGCAGGCTTTAATGATTGCTGCGCTGTTTAAGCTAGTCAATTTAACAATATCAAAGAAACCTGAATATGCATCTGCGATTCCGTTAGTTGTCTCAAAGGTGTAGGTAACTCGGCAACATTTTTTATAAATTTAGCTAAATATGTAATCATACCTAGAAATCGCTGTAGCTCGTTCACGTCTGTAGGCGTTTTTAATAGTTTTATGTCCTGTAGTTTGTCTGGATCAGCTTTTAATACTTTATCTGTCACTATGTGGCCTAGAAATTTTATTCGTTTTTGTTGAAGTATTGTTGCGCCCGTGCTGAGACGCCCGTTACATCGCCTCAAGTTGCGAAGCGTCCCTGACGACCAGCTGATTATGGATTTATCGATTGACTACGAATGTTGTTTTGTTCTGAGTCTCCGTCTCCGAGCGGACGTGTCAGCTTGAATCTCTGTTCTTTTCGTGTGTTCTAATAAACGAGTCTTTCAATTTCTACATTGTGTCGCCTCATTGACCGCGAGTGCCGGTTGCGCGAGTGAGTGAGAGTGTAGCGGAGAGACGCGAACGCGGACTCGGCGAGCGCAACATTTTTGGGGGCTCGTCCGGGATCGGACGAGCGACCGCGGATCGGACGAGCGACCGCAGATCGAACGAGCGACCGCAGATCGAACGAGCGACCGCGGATCGGACGAGCGACCGCGGATCGGACGAGCGACCGCGGATCGGACGAGCGACCGCGGATCGGACGAGCCACCGCGGATTGGACGAGCGACCGCGGATCGGACGAGCAACCGCAGATCGGACAAGTGACCGTGGAACAGACGAGCGGGATGGCCTCTTCGGCGCCTTCCTCAAGGAAGAGGGCTTGGGCTCGGACACCACAGCCGGACGCCCCGGAAGCGGCGACTCTGCAGGCCGTGATTGAAGAAGTGCGGCTGCTGCGCGAAGAGCAAGCGCGGAGGAAGGCGCAGCATACGGAGGAGCTGCGACGTCGGGACGAGGAGCGAGCGGAGGAGCTGCGGCGCCGGGATGAGGAGCTTCAACGTCTCCGAAGCTTTATACAGCTAAGTTCTTCCATAAATAGAGCGACCGAGGAAACGCGGAGTTCTGGGGTGCGTTCTGCGTTTCCCGGGGCGGGTGATGAGCGCGCGGGTCCGTCGGCTTATGGCGTGTTTCCGGGAGTGAGCGGCGCGCGAGCGTTTCCGGCGGCTCGTGCCGCATTACCGGGAGTGAACGACGCGCGCACGGAGCTGGGCTATAAGCTTAAGCCCGACGTTTACGATGGGTCGGTTCCGTTGCGGGAGTTTATCTCTCAATTCGAGATTATCGCGCGTGCGAATCAGTGGAGCGACGAGTCGAGAACTATCGCGCTGGCCTCGTGCTTAAGAGAAAAGGCGCGCTCGATTCTGGATTTGGTCAAAAATATTGGGAGCTTGGACTACGCGGAGTTAAAATCGAAGCTAGAGTTACGCTTTGGGGAGGGGCACCTCTCTCAGAATTATTATTCGCTGTTCACAAATCGAAAACAGAAATTCGGGGAGGATTTTGCGTCACTCGGTTCTGAGCTAGAGAGACTTGCCCGCCTAGCGTACCCCGAGTGCCCTTACGCGGTCCGGGATAAAGTTGCGTGCTCGCAATTTATTTCGGCGCTCTCGGACGGCTTTGTTAAGAGAACTCTCCAATTGGAAGGAGTTACCTCCTTGAAATTGGCAGTTGAGAGGGCGAAAGCGGTTAAGGCTATTCACGGAGAGAATTTTGGAGGTTATGAGAGAAGAAAGGAGAATTTTGGTAAGCGTTTCGAAAAAGGGGAGAAGAAGGACGACGCGTATAGTAAAAGTGAGGAAAAGCTTGAGGGAAAGAAGGAGGAAAATGGCCGCAAGGGTTTCTCGCGTAATAATCGGATCCGCACTTCCTCAAAGGAATGCTGGCTTTGTGGAAAAGTTGGGCATTTCCGGGCGGAATGTCCCGGGAACACGAGAAAGGGAAATGCGGATTAATTACTCTCGGCGGGGGGAGAGTGACCTGCGCGAATAAAACCCCGGTTGTTGAAATACGTTCCGTTAGCAAAAATAAGTGTAATTCTTTTAATTTCTGTTATAAGGGGAAAGTAAATGGGAAGGATTGTAATTTTAAAATTAATACGGGTTTCGATGTCTCTATTTTAAGTAGAAAGTTCCTTGAGGAGATTAAAGGAAAAATTCGGGTAGAAAATTGTTTTCTTCGCTATCCTACGGGGGAGAGGGTCCATGTAGAGTTCAAAGTTGAGGTTAAGGTTCAAATCGGAAAATTCTCGGAAAAGGTTTCGATGTTCGTGGCCGAAATTAGTGACGAATGCTTGTTAGGAGGAGACTTCTTGGAAATTGTTAATTTAGGGGGAATTTTTGATTCGGCTTTTGGAAAAATGAAGCCGAGTGATGGGAAAGTTTTGAATTGCTCTCGGGTAGTGAATTTTTCTGAAAATGTCCCCCCCTTCTTAAGGGAGCTATATGAAAAAAATTCTGGAAATCTAGATAAAGAACAGGGGAAAGTTTTTGCTGAATTTTTAGAATAAAGTTCCAGGATGTCTTTTCTGAAAACATTGTTGCGGGGAATTGTAGGACTCGTCAGTCATGAGATTAACCTGGAGGAAGGAACTACTCCAATTAAGCAAACTCCCCGACGTATTCCTTTTCGTATGCGAAAGGAGGTCGACGAAATTATTGAGGAGATGAGAGAACAGGGCGTTATTGAGGAGTCACATAGCCCTTGGATTTCACCAGCTGTTCTCGTAAGAAAGAAAGATGGTTCGATTCATTTTTGCATTGATTTTCGGAAGGTAAATGGAGTAACTAAAAAGGATTCTTATCCCTTACCCAGGATAGACGATATCTTGGATCAGTTATCAGGTAACAGTTGGTTCTCTACTCTAGATCTTAAGAGCGGTTACTGGCAAATTAAGATCCGTCCGGAAGATCGTGAGAAAACAGCTTTTTCTATCGGGAAGGGACTATGGCAATTTACAGTAATGCCTTTTGGTCTGTGCAACGCCCCTGCCACATTTCAGCGATTAATGGAAAAAGTCCTACGAAAATTATTATCAAAGATTTGTTTATTATACTTGGACGATGTAATCATTTTTGGTAGAAGTTTCGAAGAGATGTTTAAGAATTTAGAAGTAGTATTTTCTCAATTACGTTCGTCTAATTTGAAAATTAATCCAAAAAAATGTGTGCTTTTTGAAAAAAAGGTTAAATATTTGGGCATGTAGTTTCGGCAGAAGGCGTTGCTACGGATCCCGATAAGATTGCTGCCGTGAAAGATTGGAAAGTTCCTCATTCAAAGAAATTGTTGCGTAGTTTTCTCGGTTTTTGTTCATATTACCGGAAATTCGTAAAAGGTTTCTCTTCCATAGCCAAACCCCTTTTTACGTTGACTGGAAATCAGGTTAAATTTATTTGGGGGGACGAATGTCAAAGTTCTTTTGAGAATCTGAAACAAGTGTTGACGTCTCCCCCGTTGCTTTCTTTCCCGAAAAAGGAGGGTGAGTTCGTGTTAGACACAGACGCCTCTAACATCGGCATCGGAGCGGTGTTATCGCAGATTCAAGAGGGGACAGGAATAGGTCATTGCGTATTTTAGCCGTGTGTTAAGCAAGACGGAAATGAATTATTGTGTCACTCGACGGGAGTTACTAGCAATAGTGGATTCGGTCAAATCTTTTCGACATTATCTTTTGGGTCGTAAGTTTATTATCCGCACAGATCATGCTTCCCTTAGATGGCTCATGTGTTTTAAGGATTTAGAGGGACAATTAGCTCGCTGGCTGGAGAAGCTCCAGCAGTATGACTTTGAGATTGTCTACCAAAAGGGATTTTCACACGGAAACGCCGATGGTCTATCCAGGCGCCAGTGTGAAGAAAACGGCTGTACGTTTTGCAAAAGATTAGAGAGGAAGAATGCTGGGGAGCTGGAGAAGACAGTCGCACGAATAATTTTGGAGGGAAGGACTTTGGAAAAATGGAGAAAGGTGCAGCAGGAGGATCGGAGTATTGTAATAATTTATCGAGGCAAAGAAGTGGGGGAACGACTCCGACTCGATCCGAGATCTCCGCGACAGACGTTTCAGCGCGGATTTATTTATCTTATTGGGATGCTCTTGTTTTGAAGAATGGCGTTCTCTATAAGAGGTGGGAAGCCCCTAATTTGAAATCCAGGATTTATCAACTTGTGGTGCCACGGAGTCGAATTAAGCAGATTCTAGAGGAGGCACACGATTCTTTGTCAGGAAAACATTTTGGAGTAAACAAGACCCTTGAGAGAATCCGAAAACGATTTTACTGGGCAACCTGTAAACGGGACGTAGAGGACTGGTGTAGGTCTTGTGAGATTTGTGTTGCAAAGAAGGGTCCCTCGGGGAAAGGAAAGTCTCCGTTGCAGATCTACAATGTAGGAGTTCCTTTCGAAAGGGTCCAGATGAACATACTTGGTCCTCTTCCATTGACTAAGTCTGGAAATAAGTATTTGTTAGTAATTGTGGATTGTTTCACTAAGTGGGTGGAAGCGTTTCCTTTGAAAAATATCAGGGCAAGAATAGTAGCCGAAACTTTTGTTAGTCAGTTTATTTCTCGACATGGAGTTCCCTCTGAAGTCCATACGGATCAAGGGAGGAATTTTGAGTCAAGGCTTTTCGCGGAGGTAGTGGAACTTCTTGGGATTAGAAAGACGAGGACTACCGCCTTGCATCCACAGTCAGATGGCCAAGTCGAAAGACAGCACCAAACAATCATAAACTACTTGGCTAAGTATATCTCCGAGAATCAGAAGAATTGGGATCGATGGATTCCCTTATTTCTTTTGGCTTATAGATCTTCGAAACATGAGGTCACTGGAGTGACTCCTGCAGAGATGTGTTGTGCCCGAGATCTTAGGTTACCCTTGGACCTGTTACAAGGAAGCCCTCCGGTTCTTCAGGAGGTGAGGCCTAGATCGGAAGGCGGGTTCGTCAAAGGATTGAGAGAAAAGTTAGAGGAGATTCATTCTGTGGTTAGAGAAAAGATGAAGGTTAAGTCTTCTAAAGTGAAAACCTGGTACGGCCGAGGTGTTAGGAAAAATCCTCTTCGCGAGGAACAGAGAGTATGGTTCTTTAATCCTCGAAGGAGAAAGGGGAAAGCCCCGAAGTTGCAGAGTAGCTGGGAGGGTCCTTTCTTAGTTGTGAAGAAATTAAGTGATGTGGTGTTTTGTATTCAAAGGACGCCTAGACACAAAAAGAAAATTGTACATGCGGACAGATTAGCTCCTTTTTCGGAAAGAACGGTGGGGAATTCTTATGGAATCGGAACCCAGAAGGCTGTTTGGGAGTTTTTCTTTTCTTTTTTTAAAAAAGTTTACGTTTTATCAATGTTACTGCGTGTTATTTTATTTTTTTTGTTAATGGAAAGTCTTCGTTCCTGGGGGATAAGAAGAGTTTTCTGAGGGATTTTTGAAGCGGTTTGTCATTCAACCATTTTTCTTTCTGCTAAGTTGTCGACTTTTAGAAGAAGCCGTCTGCCCACGTTTTTTGACTCATGGTTTTCCCGTGGGCCATAGGGCAAATGCCGGGCGGGGACTCGGGGAGCCCTGCGGGGCGCCGGGTCCATGGGAAGCTTCTCCCCCCTTGTCCGAAGAATTCAGGAGCTGCGTCGTGAAGAGGGCGGCGACTGCGAGGGCGGAAGAGTAGTGGCGCGAAGGAAGGACACGGTTTCCTCTGCGAGGAGAATTGGGGAGTCGCCCGAGAGTAGGCTTTGGGGAGAGGTTGGCCAGCTCTCTCCAAGGTAGAAACTGAATGGGGACTAGCCCGAGGAAGCGGATTGGGTCTGAAGAGGATGGAGCCCGGTAACCCGTTGCAGCAGCTCGGGGTAGGGCGAGGTCCGTCCACGTGCCCTGGAGTCCGCAGCTGGAGGAGCCGTTGGGACTCTGCCCTCCAGGATTGTCGGGACGACAATCTTGAAGAAGGGGGGCAGTGTTGCGCCCGTGCTAAGACGCCCGTTACATCGCCTCGAGTTGCGAAGCGTCCCTGACGACCAGCTGATTATGGATTTATCAATTGATTACGAATGTTGTTTTGTTCTGAGTCTCCGTCTCCGAGCGGACGTGTCAGCTCGAATCTCTGTTTTTTTCGTGTTCTAATAAACGAGTCTTTCAATTTCTACATTGTGTCACCTCATTGACCGCGAGTGCCGTTTGCGCGAGTGAGTGAGAGTGGAGCGGAGAGACGCGAATGCGGATTTGCATTTCTGTTTATTTAATTTTAAACCAGCACTTTCTGGTTTGGCTATCACTTTTTGTGTAATTTCGTGTAACTTTTGCTTGGTTTCAGCGTAAATTATTATGTCGTTCATGGAACATTCTACTCCTTCCATATTTCCAAGTAATTCTGACATTCTTTGTTGAAAAACCTCCGGCGCTGATGCTAATCCGAATGGCATTCTTTTGCAGATGTAACGGCCCCAAGGTGTGGAGATTGTAAGATACTTCGATGTTCGTGGTGTCACTTTAATCTGCCAGAATCCTATCTTGCAGTTTAATAACGAAAACAATTTGGCTCCGTGTAATTTGACAGCTATCTCTTCCAAGCTTTTGAGTGGGAAGTGTCTTCTTTTAATATTTTTGTTCAAGACCGATGGATCCATGCAAATTCGGATTTTGTTCTTTTGCTTCACCACAACCATTGGTGAAACTAATGGCGTTGGTTCCGTAGTAGGTTCGATTATGCCTAGTTTTATCATGTTATCCAACTCTTTCTTGACTTCTTCTCTTATTGCGTGTGGTATTCTTCTAGGAGGGCATATCGTTAATTTAGGATTATCCACCAAGTTAATGTTATATTGAAAATTCTTCAGACATTCTAATCCTTTGCAACATTTGTCCTCCTTCTCGAATTGAATCCAGACGTTTGATTAATTCTAGTTTTACGCATGTATCTTAGCCCAATATTGGTTGTAGGCCTTCCTCTACAATTAGAAACTTAATTAGTATGTTGCGTTTTTTATATCTTATCTTAATTAATGTTTTCTCAACCACTTTGATTGTGTGATTGGAAAATGATTTCAGGAGTTTTGTTGTAGACGGTTTAATTACAACATTCGACTTATCTGCGATATTTTTCGTTATTACGTTGCATTGAGCACCGGTATCCAATTTAAAAGCAATCTTTTGATTACCTGGAAGTATGAGTGTTTGCGTCCAATCCTTCTGTGTATTGGTGTCTTTGTGTACTGTTGCTACGAATAGTTCTTCCTCTTCATCTTGTTGTTGTGCTACTATATTAATTTGTTTTGTTTTGCATTGTGCGAAAAAATGTCCTTTGCGGTTGCATTTACCACACTTTTTAATAAATGCTGGACAAGCTTTTCTTCCGTGCTTGGTGCCGCATCGGTTGCAGTCAAATTCTTCTGCATTTTTTTTGACCGATTTAGTCGTGCTTCCTTTTATTTTTGACTTTTTCGCGGATTTGTTTAACGCATTTACCATAGCTGCTTCCGGTGTTGACTGCATTGTGGTTAGCTGCTTTCTGGCTTATTCTGCTGCACGACAAATTTTGATTGTTTTGTTTAGATTCAGATTTTCTTCCGCCAGTAGCCGTTCCCCTTACGTTATTGTTGTTGATTCCTACCACTATGCGGTCGCAGATCAGGCTATCCTCTAATTGTCCAAAATCACAGTTTTTACTTTTTGTTCTCAGCGATGTAAGATAGTCATCAAATGTTTCTTCCGGCTTTTGTGTGGCTTCATTATATATATATCTTTCAAATGTAATAATTGTGTGTCGATTAATCCACCCCGAACTACAGGTTATGGGCCCAGAATAACGCCCGGATATCGATAAAAGTGCGGATTTCTTACAGAGTAAGAAGAATCAAGCGATATGTTGTTCACAAAGAACGAGTTAACCTAGCAAAAGGAAAGCTGTATCATGGTACAATCGAACGCAAGTATCGGTTTGCCGCCGATAGAAAAGTTGCTCGGCAGAGAGAACTACAGTACGTGGGCATTCGCCATGAAGACGTATCTCGAACACGAGGACTTATGGGGATGCGTCACAGGTGCGGTCGCCGATGAAGCAAAGGTCAGGCGTACGAGAGCAAAAATAATACTCTCCGTTGATTCGTCCATCTACGTGCATGTTCAAGACACAGTAAGCGCTGAAGAGGCTTGGGATAAGCTAAGAGAAGTTTACGAGGATTCGGGACTCTCAAGGAAGGTAGGCTTACTGGTAACCACGCGCACTGGTAACGACGCGATTGGAGAATTGCGCGTCCGTAGAGGAATATGTTACGAAAATTGTATCAACGTCGCACAAGCTGAACGGGATGAGATTTGAGGTTAAAGATGAGTGGGTAGGCACACTACTCCTTGCAGGCTTGCCCGATGAATATAAGCCTATGATTATGGGCATTGAGAATTTGAATACTCCTATCACCAGAGACTCGATTAAAACGAAATTATTGCAAGAAGTAAAGGACGATGTTTGTCGTAAGTCATCGGTTAGTGACACAGCGCTGCAGGTAAAACCTCGGAACGAGACTAATACTAAAGGACCAAAATGTTATAAATGTAACAAATACGGTCACTTCGCGAAAAACTGTCGCAGCAAAGTAAAGACGAAACCAGCGGCGGCAGCGGCACAAGAATCCAAAGACTTGAAGACATCGAAGAAATAGACGGACTCTACGTTCTTCACAACTCTCACCGCAGGTAATATAAATACTACGGATTGATATATCGACTCCGGTGCATCCGCACATATGTCTAAAGATCCGTCTAACATGTTTTCCAAGACACCGTTTAATTCTCAAATTGTTGTGGCCAATAATGAAAAGATGTCAGTAGAAGCGATGGGCAGCACACAAGTTGATGTTCTCGGCAGCGATACGAAGAGAAGTATTAAAATAACGGACGTTCTCTATGTTCCTAAATTAACCTCGAATCTGCTTTCAGTTAGTAAGATTGCAGAAAAGGGACACTTGGTAACATTCAACAAACGAGGGTGTCAAATAAGGGATGCAACTAAGCAACTGGTCGCAACGGCAACGTTATCTAACGGGATGTATAAATTAGATTAACCGTCGATAGAAGCTAAACTAGCATCGACGATAGGAAACGCAGTTCTGTGGCACAAAAAGTTAGGCCACTTGCATTCCGGAGCAATGGATTCATTACGTAAAGGTCTAGTCAGCGGATTGAAGTATAAAGGAGAAATCAGTAACTCCTGTGTAACTTGCCTAGAAGGAAAGCAGGCAAGACTTCCTTTTGGGAATTCAGGTAATCAATCTAAAAGAATCCTGGAGCTGGTTCATTCGGACCTGTGTGGCCCGATGGAAACGACATCGATCGGAGGAGCAAAATATTTCTTCAAGCTGATTGACGATTATTCAAGAAAAATCTTCATTTATACGCTAGAAAGTAAGATCCAGGTTCCAGAGGTATTCCGAAATTTCAAGAGGTTCGTAGAAAAACAAACGGGAGAAAGTATTCGAATCTTGCGAACTGACAATGGCAAGGAATATATTAACGATAGCTTGATGAGTTTCTTGAAAGAAGGAGTCAGACATCAGACGACGGTACCCCACACTCCCGAACAAAATGGTGTGGCGGAACGCTATAACTGGACCATTGTCGAGAAAGGTCCTACTTTTTGAAGCTGATGCCTACTTTTTGAAGCTGATTTACCGAAGAAGTTCTGGGGAGAGGCGGTTTCGACTGCGGTATATCTTCTTAATAGATCACCTACAAAGGCGCTATCCGACATGACCCCGGAAGAAGCATGGAGTGGAAGGAAACCAGATCTCCGTCATTTGAGAATATTCGGCAGCAGAGCTCATGTCCACATTTCGAAGGCTTTGAGGCAAAAGTGGGACAAGAAGAGCTTTGAGTGCATTCTTGTGGGCTACTGCGAAGATAGTAAAGCTTATTGTCTGTATGAACCGACACGTCAAAAAATACTCGAAAGAAGAGACGTCATTTTCGCTGAGGAGCAGTTGCATCATGATCCTGAAGTTCAAGAAAAGGATAGTTCCGGAAATTTACAGAAAAAAGAGTTTCTTCCGATTACAGAAGCTCCAGAAAAAGATGAAGCAGAAATTAAACCGGAAAATGAATCACAGGACGCAACTACGATTGATAGTGACAGCACGGAAACAGACTACCACAGCCATTCGGAAAACGACAAAGAGGAAGATGATGAAATCTCACCGCAGCAAGCACGAGCACCAAGAAGATCTTCCAGGATACCAAAACCTAAGAGAATGGATGATTACTGTACTTATCCGGTTGAATAGACATCTGGGACAGATCCATCGTCGATCGAGGAAGTGTTGAGTTGCCAGAACTCCGAAAAATGGTTGAAAGCAATACGAGATGAATTGCGGTCGCATGAAAAAAACCACACATGGAAAGCGGCGGTTCTTCCTCCGAATAAGAAAGCCTTAAACGCTAAATGGGTTTTTAAAAGTAAAAGAGACGAGAATGATGACGTCGTGAGATATAAAGCGCGCCGAGTTGTAAAGAAATGTGCTTAGACGAAAGGATTAGAATATAAAGAAACCTACGCACCGGTAATTAGATACAACTCTCTCAGGTATTTTTTCGCACTTGCTGCAAAATATAATTTGGACATTGATTACTTAGATGTCGTAACTGCATTTCTTCAGGGAGACCTTGAAGAAGAAATATACGTTAAGATCCCGGTAATTGATCAAGACGGTAAGATAGTCAGACATGAAATTTGTAAATTAAAGAAAGCAGTTTACGGATTGAAGCAAGGAAGTTGCTGTTGAAACAAGAAGATCGATAAGGTGCTGAGAAGTCTAGGTTTCAAGAGATCGACGACGGATTCATGTGTATATCAAAGGAATCAAGGCAAAAACATCCTAATCGTTGGCATATATGTAGACGATGTGTTTATTCTCAGCAACAATCAAAAGCAAAGACGCTTCATTAAGGAGAAGCTCAGAGAAGAGTTCAAGCTGAAGGACTTAGGCGAAGTTAAGAATTGTCTAGGGATTCAAATAACTCGATATCGCCAACGTGGATTACTAGGGATGGACCAATCTTACTACATTGACCAGATTCTAACTAAATTCAACATGAAGGATTGCAAACCGGTCTCAACGCCCCTTGACAAGAATCAGATTCTGACTTATGAGATGAGTCCAAAAACGGACAAAGAAAGGGAAGCTATGAAGGACATCCCATATCGTGAAGCCATCGGGTGCATGGTGTACGCTCAACTAGGAACCAGGCCTGATCTTGCCTACGCAATTGGTGTAGTAATCCGCTTCAGCAACGATCCTGGTAACGCTCATTGGCAGGCAGTAAAGAGAATATTGCGTTATCTGAAGGGAACGAGAGACATGAAAATTCAATTTTCGAAAGCGGACAACCCCGAGATCATTGGATACTGCAATGCAGATTGGGCCGGCGATTCTGAAGATCGGAAATCAACTACCGGATATTTGTTCAAAGCACAAGGAGGTGCCATTTCCTGGAACAGCAAGAAGCAACCTACGGTGGCACTCTCCACTACCGAAGCCAAATATATGGCGTTAACCTCGGCATGCCAAGAGACATTATGGCTACGAAGGTTTGTACGAGAAGTCTGTCCTAATCCTGAGAAAGGGGCTGTTGAGCTTCTTTGTGACAATAAAAGGGCAATCGATTTGTCGATGACGAGCGGATACAAGCCCCGTACCAAGCATATAGATACCAAGCATCACTTTATCCGTGAGAAGATCGAGGCTGAGGAAATAAGGGTCAACCACGTACCAACGGATCAGATGCTTGCTGACATAATAACGAAAGCATTGGCGTAACCACGGCATCGTCAGCTTATCGACGACTTCGCGATACGTTCTCCAACGGGTGCGAATTCTAGTGAGGATGTTGGAATTTACAATTCATCCCGTTTGTGTTTGCCGCCTTACTGCATAGGAACTATTCGAACTATTTTAAGCCTTCCTATTGGCTGTTCCTTTTTACTGCTTTTAACTTCTTAAAGTTGCATTCTTGCTATGTTCTTTCTGTTCCACTGTTCCTCTGCAAATTCTGTTCTGTACCGTTCTCTACATTACTATAATAAAAGGTATCATTCTTTTGCGTTCCATAATAATTGTGTGTCGATTAATCCGCCCCGAACTACAGACATAAATGTCGCTACTTGAACTTCGGGCGCTTCTTTAGCCATACCTGTGGCTACTTCGTACCAGTTGTATGCCTGTATCCATTTTTCCACTCGGCTGCCAAGTTCTGGTCCTCTAGCTTATTAACGTGAAAAGGTTTTGGTGGTTTGAGTCCTACTATCCCTTCGTGTTTTCGCGTACTGCTGCTCTGACCTCCGGGCATTTTGGACTATTTTCGGTTTTTCCTTTACTTTATACGGGTTTCAGCACCATGTAATACTTTAGATATATGCTTTATTATAATAAACTTGTACAATCTGATACGAGTAATAATAAGAGTGAGTGACAGTCTTGTGCATAGTTAACAACGTTGGCCAACTGCATAAAAATAAAACTTATCTGAACGGCCTAGGGATGGCAATACAGGGTTGCCAACCGTCAGAAACTTTTTAGACAATTTAGACAAAAGTTGTTTAATTCTGAGGGGAAAAAGAATTAAGATATTAGTTAGACCTTGGGTGGCGTCGTTAAGGTCATATCAAGGTCACATTAAATTTTTTAAATTGAAATCCCTATTTTGTATTGCATATTTTTGTAGCCCTTTTCAAGTCATTTTCAAAACACTATAATAAAGCTCCTTTTTATTAAGAATTTCCTGAAATATATTTTACATTTTGTCCATAATATTTTTAATATAAAATATGAAATATCTCGTAAAGTAGGTATTCACTTTTCGTTTTCGATGACTTTATCTTAATTAAATTAAAATAATTGCCATAACGGTCCAAGCTTGGATCTAGCCTAATATTATTTTATTATGTGATACACATATTATCTCCTCCTTCCCTTTAGTCAAATCAATTTTTATCTCCAACTCTTGAAAACTGTGCGCCGACTAGATTTGTCAGTCTTAAAAACACAGCCCCTGTTGGAATAGCGAAACGATCTGGCTGGGGTAATATTTTTCGCAATAATTTCTTTAACATCATAAGTTGAATCGTTTCGCTATTCCAACAGGGGCTGTGTTTTTAAGACTGACAAATGTAGTCGGCGCACAGTTTTCAAGAGTTGGAGATAAAAATTGATTTGACTAAAGGGAAGGAGGGGATAATATGTGTATTACATAATAAAATAATATTAGGCTATTAAGATCCAAGCTTGGACCGTTATGGCG
This sequence comes from Harpagoxenus sublaevis, assembly GCA_030770355.1. NCBI lineage: Eukaryota > Metazoa > Arthropoda > Insecta > Hymenoptera > Formicidae > Harpagoxenus > Harpagoxenus sublaevis. The sequence goes on from JASTWR010000194.1 coordinate 126,477, forward strand.
ATTATTCTAATTTAATTTGGTTTGATATGTACGGTCGAATAACTTTAGACTTTAATATTGTTTATTTTAATATTTTTTTAGGATAAATTAAACGCGTTTGAGAGCGATTAACGCAAAAATAATGTAGTGTGCGCTTTACGCTCTAGTATGTTTTACGCTCGCTATCCTTATTGCTTATCACTAAGAAATGGATTTTATTTTGTTAAATCATTTTATTAAAACTGTAACATTTTTCAACATTTTCAAGGTATTAATTTCTTTCAAACATTTAATTAATAGCGGTATCTTCTTCTTTCTCTCCTTTCTCTACGGTAATTCTCTGCTCTTTCTCTTCTTTCTTTCTCCTGCCTTCCGCCACGTAACTTCGTTTGAGTAGCGATTGACCTCTGATTCTCTTTAGAGGTCTCCTTTCCTAAAGTCTGCGTTGCTGCGTCCTTAAAGTTCTTCCAGGCGACTCCTGCCTGCGTTCCCTCCGAAATTACGCGGAAGGGCGAGAGCTGCTCTGGAGAAGTCAGGGACGGAATCACCCAATCATATGGCGATGATGATCCGTTGGAGCTAAGTGGCGTTGAATTATACCAGGCTGGTCTCGTTGTTGATTTATCTAAAGAGAAACATGGAATTTTAAGAAAGGAGCGACTGGCGCCAAGAATCGGTGAGGAGCGATTCTGGCGTTTAACGCCTGAGAGTGACTGCGTGACGGTTGAGAGGCGTTTTGCGCTTTTGAGCGTCTGTGCGCTAGTCGAAAGGCGTCTAGCGCCTGTAAGCGGCTGAGCGTCTGAAGAAAGGCGTCTTGCGCCAGTGAGCGTCTGAGCGCTGAAAAATATTTTACCTGCAGGAGGCGATCCAGCGCCAGTTATTTTTGGGCTCGTATTGAGACAGGGGAGAGAGCGTCCAACGATGGGTTCCTTTTGAGTAACCCCAGGAGTCGGGAGCACCACCCCGGTTGAGCGTTTAACGCTCTGCTCTTCGTTTGCAGCAGGCTGAGTTTTGGGGCGCTTAGCGCCAAACAGCGACTTAGCGCTGGCTGCTGGGATGGTTGCCGGACGTATCCTCGGTCGCTTGGTTCGGGAAGGCGGCTGAGCGCCGACTGCAAGTGGATCAACCAAGATCACCTTCCTCTTACCGGCGTATCGTTGGAGAGGAAGCGGGTGAGTTCTTCGGCGTAGCGTCGCTTGCGCTATTACCTCCTCCTCGGCGAGCCGGGATAGTTGTCGCAATTCTCTCGAGCTCTCCGTCTTGAGGCCGGTAGGAGATCCGTCGTGGTCGACTGCTGCCGGATTTTTCTGCATTTTGTGGAAATCGGTCCGTCTTTTATACCGCAAAATCCCGGTAACAACCCTTGGTTGCTTGGCGACTTTGGTTGCTAGACGACTTTTCATCCCTTGAAACTCACCCCCGGTCATCGTTTTGAAATGCGCGCTGATTAATATCTTGAATGCCTCCGCGCTTCGACAACTTGAAATTCTCTCGCGTGTATCGTAAATGTTAACCTGAGTTCCGCGCGTGCCGACGGGGAGGATGTAACCCCGATGATCTCGTCTTCACGTCGTGTGCCGTCGGAGAGGGCGAAATCTTGACGGACACAATCTCGCATGCCAACGATAAGATTGGCGAGGATTTTAGATTGCTTGTGGAGCTGCCAACGACGGGAGAGACGGGGAAGAGCGACAAGGTTACTTCCTGGTGGCTAGCGGAGAGCCGCCACATTTTTATACGTAGGATAATGAAAAAAATCGATTGTTTAAAAAAAAATATTTTAAAAAAATTTGATTGCATTTTGTACATGTTTTCATTTTTGGAAAATTGCAAATGTAAAAATTAATATTAGGGGAAGGTAGGGCAAGACGGGGTAGTTAAGGTTTGATGATGAATAAAACACAGGTTTTCATAATCTACGAATCAACTTTACTTTTTAATCATTTTTTGGTAATCAGTCTTTCAATTTGACTATAAATGAACCAAATCTTTAAAGTTTTTTAAACTATAAAAACGAAAATTCCTAAAAGTCGTTTCTCCCCATTTTGCCCCACCCGTGGGGAGACCGAGGCAAGTTGGCTACAGGAATAAGTTGACACATTGCTTATATTTCGGCTGTTTTCTAACAAATTACAGAACCAAGCAAGTGTTAAGTGCAAAACCATCTTTCACACATGTGACGTAAGTTGCATTTTATTACAAGCAACAGTTTTGAAATAATGGCGTTGAATTGCATTTTTAACAGTGAAAGTAAATTCTCACAATCTCATAAATTTATTTATATTATTGATAAATGTAAACTTTTATGTTAGATGCTATCACAGTTCGAAAATATACTTATTCGAGTACATTTTAACAAACTTTTAAACAATATATTTTTATATCATGCTTTATAATTTTATATACACGAAAGAACTTAATTGGTTTTGGGATAAGTTGACACAAAAGGAATAGGACAAGTTGGTACGGCATGTTCGAACTCATGGCGTGTACAGCTTGTTCTACTTTTAATTGTTGTCATTAATAAGTTTTATTTAAATAAATATATGAACCAAAGATTTTGTTTAGTATTAATTAAATAAATTGACATATTATCGGTTTAATATAGCCTAAAGTATATAATACAATACAGATAAAGTTAAATTAACTTTATATATTTATGGTACACCATAACATAAACATTTAATTAAATTAAACCATATTTTTTTCGGTGTAGACAATTTACCTCATGTTGTGTGTCATTGTACCCCGTTAACGGGGCAAGTTGACTCGCTAGACATCCTCGTAGATAAAACGGATTTCTTCTACAAATTTACTTTCAAACTTTTCAGTATAGGTATATATTTTTCTGTTGTCAAAGGTCAAATTGTACTTTCAAATTATACTAAAGATAGGCACAAAATGTTATATAAAAAAGAACAAAAAAATAAAATGTAAAAAGTGTGCCAACTTGCCCTGGTCTCCCCTATTCTCGTAAACAAGATGGGGTACCTATTAACAAATAATATAAAATCAATTATTTATTGGGTTGACAGCGAGGGCACACATGTATGGCTTCATCATCGTCGTCTTTTACATCTGCACACGAACAATGAGCCCATTTGCCACATACTTGGCTAATACAAAATTTGGCTTGTTTGAAAATAACAGTAAATCGTAAGAAATGATAAATTGTGGTCTAACTTCATCACGCAGCGACGTGCTTTGCTGGCTCGCTGGTCACTGTCGGCGACTGAGGTAACATATCTAACGCGTATGCTCGATTGTAATTGCTCTGGGAGAAATTTTGACCGTTATTTTTGTAGTTAAGCAACTTAGCATTTGGGTTAGTGCCCAATAAGTTCAATTTATTTTTGCGTAACTGAATATCGACAGAACTAATTGAAAAAATTAACTAGTATAACTTAAACATCTTTGACATAGATAGAATAGCTAATTGCGATTTTGAGTTACGCGGGGTTAACCATAAATCTCGCTTAAGAGAGAACTGTGACGTCACAGATGAGGACGGAACGTATCTCTAAATCTGAATTACGTTTTTGCAAATGTCAGTTGTCGGTGGAAAGTTGAGTTAATCATCTTACAAATGCGATTACCTTAACTCATGTTCATAACCTACATAACTTGGTTAACCAAATTAAAATTAACATTATTTGTATAACCCAAATTTGTGGATGTAAAATTTAAAAATTAGAAGAGTGAAATTGAATTGTGGTTGTTAACTCGAAATGTGTTTTATGGAAAAGTTTGAGTTACAACTCTGTTTTCAACTTGACTATTCAAAAATCAGTAATCCGTTATCTAAAATAGATATATCGGTAATCTGAAATCAGGAATTGATAATTCAGAAATAGGTATGTTTAATCTGAAAACTCCTTACGGATTCCGCAACCGTGATTTCAGATTAAACATACCTATTTCTGAATTATGCTTAATCTGAAATTACGGTTACAAAATCCGTAATCGTGATTACAGATTAAACATACCTATTTCGGAATTATCAATTCCTGATTTCAGATTACCGACATATCTATTTTAAAATTATAAGTTCCTTACTCTGCCGTTACGCAATCAATGTCTCGCTGTGCCTGTTAGTTCTTGTTTTCATCTTGTATTACCTTAACTCATATTCATAATCTATATAACTCTGAATTGTGGTTGTTCGAGAACAGAAATATAAGTTTTAGAAGAGTTACAGTAAAATAGATCGTTAGCTCAGCGTTAGCGTACTAGGCTACCATTCCGGAATCTTATAGGTTCTTAGGTTCGAATCCCGTCAATGCGTGCGTATACAAAAATTGTAAAACAATGCGTAATTGTAAATAATAAAATAGAATATATGCGAAACCATGAATACAGATTAACTTAAAAATAGAAAAAATAAGAACAATTTACAAATAAAAATTCTTTTTTTTTCTTTTAGTTCAGCCGTAACTCAAATTTTTGCTTACATTACCTGATTCTTTAGTTAGGTATTTCAGATAGTAGGTAAGTTACAACTCAAATTTCTTATAAGACTAGTCGGTGTCTTCATTTACGTATTCCTCAAATAAGGTTACTGGATGCTCTCATCGTCGTTGTCTAACTGAGATGTGCAATTACTGCAACAGCAATTCGATGATATAACTGTATTTGGAGGACTCGAGATGTCTTCTCATAACCAACAATCACACTTGCTTAAGTCAATTTTTAGGTTTTATAACTGATACTATTCCTCTGACGTCATCATTTTGATGACGTATTTCTAGTCTAAATACAAGGTTACGTAAAAATAAAGTTACGAGCAATCCAAATAATTTGATTACTAATCCTGAATCCCAAAATGGGTTGCTTAACCGTATTTATTTTTCCCAGAGATGGTGCGTTAGAATCACGTGATGCAGGAGATACCCCGTCTCGCCCGCCACCCCGTCTTGCCCCACTTTCCCCTATTATTCAATTCCTTTTATTATTTTATGTATAAAAGTATCAAAGTAAAAAGCGAAAAGTGAATATTTTACGGATATTTCATATAATAAATATCATGCCAAAATTTAAAATATCTTCACAAATTCTTAACGAAAGAAAGTTTTATTGTAGTATAGTGTTTTGAAAACGTCTCGACAAAGGCTACAACAATATGCAATAAAAAATAGGAGGTCCAATTTAAAAAATTCTAAGTAACCCTGAATTGACCTTAACGACGCCATTTAAGGTCATACTGATAAGGTCAGTAAATAAGTCTTTTTGAATCCCACAACTTTTGTCTAAAACATTTTTTTGTAAAATGCATAGTTTTCGTAAAAATAAGGGCCCGGGTTTCCATATACTTTTGGTATAAACTCTGTATAATAATATATTTTTACCTATTATCTTGTAAATCTCGATATAAATAGGGACAACCTCTCAAAAACATTTAAATGGATAAAAAATTATATTTATTTATTTTATCTAAATAAATAAACTTTATTTATTTTCCTAGATTGTTGAAAAAATCTTTTAAGTAGCATTTATTTAAGAAATGAAGAATATTATTAATATATATATTCATGAATGACTAAATATTTCCTATAAATTTCAATAAGATGTAAAATGATGCGATTTACGTGCAATACGAGCAATAAAACTCATTATGTTAACATTTTAATAAAACATAAAAGATTAAATAAAACGCTGATATCGCAGAAGTTAAATCGATTGTGCGAGGTTTTGTGCTTTTTATATTTTTTATAACAATAAGAAAACCTTGACCGAATTATTAAAACAACTACGATGAAAAGCAATTAATGTCCATTATTTCAATAGTAAATTAAGCGTCATCTTTCATGCATTGCATTAATTTAACGTGAGTTATTATTCTTTACGCCGACAACGATAATCATTAATTGTCTTACGTCATTTTTATCAAAAACAGTCCATGTGTAATCATCATCGTTATCCTGATAGCATATATCTAACAAAAAGGTGTCAAGCTTTGAGTGATTACGATTTCTATTCTAATTAACCTTCATTTAACCTTGTATGCGTTATCTTATAAAAAAATTATTTATTGCATATGCAATCGATATATAGATATTCTTCCCAGCTACATATATGTCGCATCTTTCGACGTATATTCTTTATTCTCATGCCATACAAATTTTTAGTATATAATTATTATTGTTTTAATATTATACTGTTTAGTATATCAATTATTACTTTGTAAACAAAATTTAAGCTGTAATATTATAAAAAGACATATCTTTTTACAACTTAATTTTACAATAATATTTTATGAAAAGATATACATATGTATATACATATATGTGCGGTACATTATTCTTCATCACTTTTTCTTATATAATATAATATTGTTTCCGTCTTTATAATTTATGCAATAATATTATTACAATATGTTATTAATATTTATAACTTTTATAATAATATTGTTTTTGTTTTTGTCAACTTTTTAATAATTTTTGTAATTGATGTCGTTTTATTATTTTTTACTTTTTAGTAAATATTATTTATTCTCTCCCTCTCTCTTATGCTACAACTTTCTACTATATTATTATTATATTGTTATAAGCAAAACAATTTCAAACTACAATATCGCAAAAAGACATATGTCTTTTTACAATTTAATTTTACAATAATATTATAAAAAGTTATGTACGTACATATACATAGATTGTCATAGATATATGTGTTGTATTCTTTATCTTTTTTCTTAAGGTTCCTGGGTACTGCTGCAACTGTCCTTATTTAATGACGTCAGAAGCGAGAAATGCCACGCTGAGAATTCTTGCGTGCCATTTCTAAATAAAAAGATATTTTCACAAAATAACACTTCAGATCACTTCAACACACTTCGAAATACTTTGTAGTTTATCCCTTTCCCTTGACAGTTAATAAACAGCCGGTAAAATGAATGTAATACGAGGACTAAGCCGTCCAGCTTATGCGCAGGCGCATAAGCCAGCATGGTTAGGATTTGTGTTATATTCCTTTTACGACTGTCAAGGAAAAGGGATAAACCACAAAGTATTTCGAAGTGTGCTAAAGTGATCTAAAGTGTTATTTTGTGCAAATATCTTTTTATTTAAAAATGGCACGCAAGAATTCTCAGCGTGGCATTTTTCACTTCTGACGTCATTAATTAAGGACAGTTGCAGCAGTACCCAGGAGCCTTAATATATATATGTATACAAGGTTTGGCAAAAGTATGGCAAACCCTTAAATTTTACAAAAACTATGCATTTTTGAAAAAAATGTTTTAGACAAAAGTTGTACGGTTTCAAAGGGAACATAAGATGGAGGCAATGATTTGACCTTGGATAGTCGTTTAAAGGTTACGTGAAGGTCACCTTCAATTTCTTAAATGAAATCTCCTGTATTGTAGTATATCGTTTGAAAGGGCATAAAATAAGAAAAATTTTGGCGCAAACCAAAGGTCGATATATGTTGACCCGTTTGGGGGTTATTTAGAGTTAAAAATTGGCTTCTTCGAAATTTGACCCTAAATAACTCCCGAACGGATCAACGTATCGACTATCGACCTCTGGTTTGCGCAACAATTTTTCTCTTTTTATACTCTTTTAAACGATATACTACAATATGGGGGGTTTCACTAAAAATTTTAATATATATACATAGTTTTTAAATAAGAAAAGTTTAAAGTGGTTAGTATTTCGCGCACAACATGGTCAATGATAAAGGTGCTTCCATGGATCGAATGCCTTTGACAGTAATGTGAAATTACTGCAAGAAGTTCAAAAGTTTTATTAAGAAACTATTTTTGTTTGTCCGTAATAAATTATAAAACCAGTTTAAAAGTATTTATTCACTATTATAGCTTCGGTAATTTTGTATTAGAATTATCGTCTTAAAATGTTACAAAGTATTTGTCTTTAAAGTATTTATTGCCAGTTTACCTCAATATATATGTAATATATACATATATATGTATATACACCTGTAATATATACCTGTATGTGTGATATTGCTTTCAGATTTATAATTTTTACAATAATATTATAAAAATATATTGTTAATATTTATAATAATATTGTTCCTATCTTTTTTGATTTTTTAATATTTTCTATATTTAGAAACGTAGTAATTTTTAAAATCGACCCAACTCTGGCCATGCTTATTAATAGGATGTTATCTAGAATTTAGAATTTATTGCGAAAAATATTACCCCAGCCAGGGTTTGAACCTGGAACCTCCCGCTTTCCGTGCAGGCGTCGTCCCAATTCGACCACTGAGGCATGTGGTAATATTTATCGCAATAACAAACTAATATACACATTATCTGCGCGCCGACTTGGTTTGTCAGATTTTCAACGCAGCTCCTACTGGAATATTATCCCCTCCCTCCCCTGTTAGTCCATCCAACATTAACTGCGTGCCGACTTGGTTTGTCAGATTCAACACAGCTCCTGTTGGAATATTAATCCCCTCCCTCCCTCCCTGTTAACACCATTCTTCAGGTCGGGTGTAAAATAAAATAAAATTTTATCAACTGCGTTGAAAGTCTGACAAACCAAGTCGGCGCGCAGATAATGTGTATATTAATTTGTTATTGCGATAAATATTACCACATGCCTCAGTGTGGTCGAATTGGGACGACGCCTGCACGGAAAGCGGAGGTTCCAAGTTCAAACCCTGGCTGGGGTAATATTTTTCGCAATAAATTCTAAATTCTAGATAACATTTTATTAATAAACATGGCCAGTTGGGTCGATTTTAAAAATTACTACGTTTCTAATTATTGGCTGGCGACGAGAAGTTCTTAATTTGTTTTCTATATTTGATGTTGTTTTATTATTTTTTACTTTATATATTTTTAATCCGCTCTTGAATAAACGCATTTTAAAATGTGGACATAAATAATAAATCATATTATTGTTGATATATCACATTGTGATAAATCATATTTTGCGAAGTAGACCAACAAATTTTTGGACAAGAAAATAACATAGAAATTACTGGGAGCAATATACTATTTCGTATGGCAATTATTACGACAGAACTATTTCGTTTTGCTAAAATAAGAAGTCAATAATGAGTAATACTAGACATAATATATGTGCATGAGTAAAATCAGCGTAATTACACTTTAGCAAAGATTCGAAACGAACGAAAGTCTGCGAGCGGATCGTCGATTAAGTAAGAATTCGAATTAAGGAATTATTTGCATTTGGCAAGCGTGCGGCTAGCTCATGCGTGTCGCAATACACAGCGAGACTACAGCGTACTACAGTATACTATAGCGCCGCTTGTCTGACGACCTATCTGACCGGTTCTTGCATCTGACCAACGGCAACAAATGGAAGGAACAAAATGGAATGCCTCTCTCCGCTGATTCTTCTGGCTGACTGGACGTGACCGTAGCTCGCGATACTTGAATTCCCGATTCGCGGACTCGTGGCAAACCGGATGACTCAAAATATCAGCGGCTCGCATAACGCGGTCGTGAGACATCGTTTCGAAATCGACGTCTTGCAAAACCAACGAGCGAGAAGCTGAGAACGAACGAGACTTCTTTTCGCGGCACCTCGGCAATGTCTCGACTCTGAGTTTTCTTCTCTAAGAATAAGAAAATTTTCACGAATAGTGCGATAGATCCCGCAGAATTTCACGGTAAATGAAATCACGTTTACATTATATTGATGTTCGATTTCTCGGCGACGATATAAAATGAGATAATATACTCCAGCGAGGAATAATTTTCCACTTACCCAAAAGTGGCTCATTACGTTAACATCCATCGTCCTGATAATAAGTTTGTCCGGAGTGTCTAGAAATTTCATTCCCGTAACGATGCCCGCGTTATTGATGAGAATCGTCACCTATAAGAAACATAATATATCATTTAAGTAAAATCAGTAAAATAAAAGCAAAAAAGATTGTCCTCAAACGATAAAGTGCTGTTTTAAGCTTGTACAAACTTTTCTCGTGAAGAAACGCTTGCGAAGAAGCGAGGGCTCTTGCACTCGAATGAAAATAACGACAATGACAAAAAGAGATGTATAATATAATGTTATTCTTGTGTGGACATAAAGTGTGTCAGAGAACGGACACGTGTAAAAGGACGAAAAATCATATTTCCTCGCAGTTCTTAAAACAGGTCAGGCCCGCATATCGAGCCCAACGTATCGCAACAACGTTATGGCGTAACATAGACACTTTCATAATATCGTCCGCAGAAAAATTCTCGTCGCGCGACGAATAGCTCGGCGAGTCGCGGATTATTCGTTTCCTAAGAAGACATTTATTTTACACCGCATACATTTGCAAGCCGTTCAGGTTGCCAAAGTTGACACGTGAATCGCGTCAAAAATCGAAACTAATAACAGAGAAAATGATCTTTGATGCGACATTACAATAAACAAATCTCTTACAATTAGACAAGAGAAGAGCCTTCAACCGCGGTTTTTCTTTCGTTATTGTGATTTCGAGCTGACGCAATTTTGATTAATTTAATTTCAGTGATTTTGCTAATTTAATTTAGTTTAATTAATTGGACGATTTTCTTTGCAAATAAACGGAAGGATATCATTATCACACATTGGCACGTTCGTATCTCGGCGATACTGTATCAGTTTCCATCTTTTATAAAACAATTTCAAATAAATTACGCAATTACCTTGCCGATCTCTTCCCTGATAATTTTGGCTTTTTTATATATGTCTGCCCGATCGCACAAGTCGCAAACGTAGCCGTAACACGTACCTCCGGCCGCCCGGACAAGTTTAACAGTTTCCTCGATGCCTGGAACAAAATAAAAACTGCTCGAAAACGTTGTGTCTTGTATTTTACTGCACATTTCAACAGCAATAATTGTGTGCGAGTATTACATCCCCTACTCGTAAAATAAAGCATTACATGAAATATAAGTGAAACACTGATACTACGAGTTATTAATAAAAAAGAAAATCCCAAGAGGAAGGAAAATTAATTTTGACATTGCAAAATTGTTGTTGCTTTTTCGTTAATTTTAATCTGCTTCGTTATGACTTAGTTGGGTTTAATTTTTTTAAAGTACAATAGTTATTTTTCGAGGTAATATATGTATATGTACTTGGCGCAATTTACAGATTTCACACATTTTTTTGAAAAATACATGTGTTACTTGGATTGAATATTTTTTCGAGGTATGTACAAGGATATTACGTGCGAGTACAAGGATATTACGTACCATTTGTGGATTTTGTTACCTATTAAAAAATTAAAGATATTATTACTTAGGTTTTTTCGAGGTACAAAGATATTACGTACCACTTGTTACTTATAGGTACATTATACAGGGTGTCCTATTTTATTTTCCCCAGGCAAATATCTCGAAATAAGATATGGAAGATACAGAAAAATGTTTCAGACAAAAGTTGTTTGGTTTGAAGGGGGACATAAGATGGTGGCAATGATTTGACCTTGGATGAAGCTCACGTGAACGTCACCTTTAATTTTTTACATGAAACCCCCTATATTGTAGTATATTGTTTAAAAGGGCATAAAATAAGAAAAATTTTGGCGCTAACAAGAGGTCGTTGACCGATTCGGGAGTTATTTAGCGTCAAAAATTGACTTTTTCCAACTTTGACCTTGAATAACTCTCGAACGGATTAACGTATCGACCTCTGGTTTGCGCCAAAATTTTTCTTATTTTATACCCTTTCAAACGGTATACTACAATATGGGGGGTTCCATTTAAAATTTTTGAGTTGGCCCCACTGGAACGCTAAAAAATTTTAAGTGAAACTTTCCATATTGCAGTATACCGTTTGAAGGGCATAAAATAAGAAAATTTTCGGCGCAAACCAAAGGTCAATACGTTGATCCGTTCGGGAGTTATTTAAGGTCAAAGTTGGAAAAAGTCCATTTTTGATCCTAAATAACTCTTGAACCGGTCAACGTATCGACCTCTGGTTAACTCCAAAATTTTTCTTATTTTATGCCATTTCAAACAATATACTACAATATAGGGACTTTTATGTAAGAAATTAAAGGTGACGTTCACATGAGCTTCAAATGACCATCAAAAGTCAAATAATTACCACCATCTTATGTCCTCTTTCAAACCAAACAACTTTTGTCTGAAACATTTTTCCGTATCTTCCATATCTTTCGAGATATTTGCCTAGGAAAATTAAAATAGAACATCCTGTATACGATGATTACTATATCTAAATTTAAAAAAAAATACTTTATATATGACCGCGATTAAAACTCAGAATTATAATTCATAAAATTTTATCGTAAATCTAATAACTGTATTACTATTTTTGAGTTTGCGAAAATAATAATAGCTTTAATTAATTAATCAATTAGAGATGAAAGGTACCGAAAAAAACTAGAAACTTTGAGTAAAAAACTCAGTAAAATACAGTTTTTTACTCCTGCCCTGAAAGTTTTTTACTCGAATATGTATTTTCTTCGGACATTTGACGCCATATTATTGTTCTAAAATTTAGTTTTTACATTCATCATTTCATCCAAAACTTAAAAGGTTTCTGTGTAAAGAATGCAAAGATAGCTGTAAAGTATAATATAAATAATCAAAATGTAGTATAATGATTAAGTGGCGGTGGCTATGGATGTACTCAACAGTTGTGATCTACTTAGATTATTGGCTGCGTTCAACAGACACAACTGTTGAGCTCGTCTTATCAACATTCTACGTTGATTTGTTGGTTCTAAAAGTAAGAGCTAATCACGTTCGATTACTACTGAGCGGCTTGTTCTGCTGAACGTAGCAATTGTCGGTACTTCGGTAGGGAGTATAGGAATAGGAACTGAATTTGAACTAATTTGAAGCTTATGTTGTTTGAATAAACATATATCTTTTGTGTTTATTTTTATTCAATCACTAAGAATTCATAAATTAATATAAATAATACAATAAGACATAAAAAGTCCTTCCATTTATTAACTAATTTTGAACTGTCAACTGACAATAATATTGATTTATCTATACTCATTGTCAGTTCGTCATTGTCAGTTGACAATTCAAAATAAATTAATAAATAAAAGGATTTTTATCAGAAAAGTTTATTCCTTTCGACAACAATTGGCTAAATATAACAATAACGACTTTCGACGTTTTGACCTCACTAACTTTGGTCCTTTTCAAGTATTCTGTTAATAAAAAGCTATTCTTACTCCCATCTTTACACATCTGGTGTTTATAAAAATTTTCACAAGAATAGTCATAAGATGTAGAAAGTCGGTGGTAACCGGGAGATCGTTCATGTTGATGAGTGCGACACTGCGACGACCACAATGCTTCACTCTCAATATTAAAATACGGAGAAATTATCTGGCAATAAAGACATCGTGGAGCAACCGTCCGCCGTAACGTGTTCACACAACGAGATTTAAAGTTTAAAGATAATGTTCAAATTCAGTTCCTATTTTTACTCCCTACCGAAGTACCGACAATGATCTAACAAGGGAACTACCCCAACTGTCCGGCTCCGATTTGATTCTCCTTTAAATATATTGTTAAACACAAAAATAAAAAAGACACCTATATTTATATAGGCGCTATAATTCATGTTTAGGGGGTGAAACACCCCTTCGAAAAAATCGGTTTTTCTCTTTCGGGCCGAATATCTGCGAAACTATAAGAATTAGAAAAATTTTCCAAAATGGAAATTAAATGGCTTCAAAAGTACTTTGAAATAATGACAAAACTAGAGAACAAGACAAGACAAGAGACAAGACTAGAGAAGAAAACTAGCCCTTCTGGTGAAACTAGCGTGGATGGGCGACGGAATCGCGCCAGTGATGCGCCTCGTTCTCCTTTGGCCCCCTGTGAATCGTCGAGAAAGACCACCGCCTATCTATTTAAATCAAAGACCTCAGGACTTTCAGACTCTTTCTACATCGTTGAAGAAAGATATTGGTGACAATTTTCATTTGAAATTTCTCGGGAATCAAGTTAAGTTACAGTTTAATAAGCTCGAGGATTTTACTGAATTTAAAAAATTTGCCATTACAAAGAATCTATCTTTTCACACGTATTCATTGCCTGAGGAGAAGAGTATCACGGTTACACTTAAAGGATTGTCTAACATTCCAAATTTATCTATTAAAGAAGAATTGAAGGACACTGGCATTATTATTAATTCATGCACTTATATTAATGCAGAAGAAAGCTTATATGCTATATTCAAAATCAATCTCAGTGCCAAATATACGCTTTCACATTTAAGAAGAATTAGATTTTTATTCAATTCACGGATCTACTGGGATAAATTCATCAACTCCAAGAAGATTTTGCAATGTTTTCGATGTCAAGCTTTTGGACACACGTCAACTAACTGTTTCAAGTCTCCTCGTTGTGTCAAGTGTGCTGCAGATTATTTAACCACGGAATGTAAAAAGTCTCCTGACACTCCGGCCAAATGTTGTAATTGCCGAGGAGATCACCCGGCTAGTTTCACTCAATGTTCGGCTTATTTAAAATTCTTGGAGAAAAAATCTGTCAAACCTGCTTCGCACGCTTTATCAAATTTTTTGCATGATCCGGAGGGCTTGCACGAAAAAGTAGCCTCTAATCCTAACCTTAGTTTTGTCTCCAATAGTCAGCCAAATTTGAATTCGGTTCCAGTTACTTTTCGTCCTTACAGTAAACAAACAACATCTGTTCGTATGAAATCGCCTGTTAGATCTTATGCGGAAGCGGTTACAAATGTAAACAGAAATGCCTTCACAAATAATAGATCGGAAGATATTGACAACGTTAATAACTTGTTTTCGGAAATTAGTAAGCTGAGGCAGTTGGTTGATATTCCGAACATGCTCAGTGTTATCAAACAACTTAATATTAAACTTGCCTCTTGTAACGATGGTCTCAGTAAACTGCAAGCTTTCATTGAGGCAGCTGATTTAATTTATTAGCCTTCAACTCGCAAATGTTAACGAATCTTAAATTGTGCTTGTGGAATGCCACAAGTCTTAAGAATAAAGTGCTGGAGCTGGGTCAATTCTTGGCTGACAATAAAATTAATATTGCTTTAGTCAGTGAAACATGGCTGCACCCTAATTTTAATTTTTCTTTCGCTGGCTATGATATTGTTCGCCAGGATTCCGACAAGGTTATTGCCGGGGGACTGGCGATTATCATTAGCAGGTCAATCAAATATGTCGTCTTACCTCCCTGCATATTGCAGGGCTGTGAGTTACTCCTGGTCGAGGTCCGTGCTGGTCTGAGATTTACAGTGGGTGTTGCGTATGCCTCTCCTAAATCTGATTTTTCATTTGATTCTTTAAATGCCTTTTTTGATGCTCATTCAAGAGTGATTATTGGCGGAGATTTCAATGCTAAGCATAGACTTTGGAATAATTTTTCAAATAACACAAGAGGGGTGTATTTATACAATTATTTAAATAAATCTAATATTTCTATTATTCATAGTTCTACTTTTCTCACAAAATTCCGCGTAGAAACCCTTCTAATATTGATATATTTCTGGCTAAAAATATTTCTTTTGATAATAATTGCTATACGTTGGAGGACTTATCCTCTAATCATTTTCCTATAATTTTAGATCTGGAAAATACTTCTGCAATTAAAAAAGACAAAATATATTATAAAACTGATTGGGAAAGCTTTAGAGAGGCAACCAATAAATGAAAATTTAACTTTGATCTCAGGAGTGACGATGATATAGACTCATCTATTGAGGAACTTCAGAAGTTTTTACACAGATCCCTTAAATCAGCCTTAACTATTAATAAATTGAGATATCATTCTCATTCCTTAGATCCATTATATTCCGAGCGACATGATTTCTTGGTTAAACCCCGCAATCATTTCCGCAGGAAATATCAGAGAACGGGCTTTTCACGCTATAAAATCTTTCGCAACATTTTGAATTCACATATCAAAAATCTTCTACAGGAGGCCAGGGATGCTTATTGGTTCAACAAACTTAAAGATGTTAACATCAAGGATAAGTCTCTTTGGAATACATTAAAATCCCGTAAGCGAATAAGCGTTCCTGCACCTCCGTTTATTTTGGAAGATCAAAGTATTATTTACGACTCGGCTGATAAGTCAGCGGCGCTCGCAAAGAGCTTTTATTCAAATTTTTCGTCATCTTTAAGTCTTGCCTCCCCGCATGATACAAAGGTGGAAGATTTTATTGTGTCTCTGGATGAGTCAAATCCTCCTGTGGATTTGGGCTTTTTAACTCCGAATTTGGTTGCCTTTGTAATTAATAAATTGCCGAATAATAAAGCTCCTGGCCAGGATAAGATCATTAATATCATGCATAAAAAATCTGCCTTTAAGATTATTCTGCAACTATTATATTTTTAAAACTTCATTCAGATTATTTTATTTTCCCAAAGTCTGGAAAACAGCATTAATATTGGCTTTTCCTAAACCAGGCAAATCTCAATCTTCGCCTTCAAACTATAGACCAATTAGCCTGCTGAGCTCTTTTAGCAAGGTTTTTGAAAAAATTATTTTGCTTCAGATCAATTCTTTTTTGAATAGTAACAATATTATTATTAATGAACAATTTGGATTTAGGAAAAGCCACTCTACTGTTTTGCAATTGCTTGGAGTCTCGGAATACTTCTCCATGGAGTTAAATAAAAATCGGAGTTCGGCCATGGTTTTATTAGACTTGCAAAAAGCTTTTGACTTGGTATGGCATGCCGGTTTACTTTATAAATTCAATTCAATTGGTTTGCCCACTTTTATTGTCAAATTGCTTAGAAGTTACCTTGCAGGACGATCGTTCATGGTCTCCTTTCAGGGAGAACTTTTACCTCTTTTTGATATCTTAACGGGTGTCCCCCAGGGGTCTATCTTGGGCCCGATCTTGTTCAATATCCACATCAATGATTTACCTAAACATCCTAATACAAGTCTTGCAGTTTATGCCGATGATACAGCTGTGTACACGTCTTCGTGGAACGCAGTTTTACTCACGTCAAGACTGCAATGTTACATTGATGACATTGTTCGCTTTTTTTTGAATGGAAAATGTCTATCAACCCGCAAAAAACATAAGCCATTGTATTTACCCGCAATTAAATTTAAGGCCTCCATTGATTCGGGTTTTGAATTATCAGATTCCATGGTCTAAATGTGTTAGATACCTGGGTGTACCAATTGATTCTGGTCTCAGATGGGGCCAGGCTATTCATGATCGCACCTGCAAGGCCCTCGGCAAACTGAAAGTTTTATATCCACTAATAAATAGCAATAGTGGGCTTCATATTAATCTTAAACTTCTTTTATATAAAATGTGTTTTTTATATAAATGTCAGATCTGTAATGCTTTACGCTGCCCCTGTATGGGCGGCAGCTGCACGATCTCATCTAAAACGTTTACAGATCACACAAAACAAATTTTTGCGTCTAATCCTCGGCATGCCATATGATACTCCTATAGTCTATACCTGAACTACATTCCAATGCAAAATCGAATATATTGATGAAGTAATTGCTAGACAGCTTACTAATGCTTATAAGCATGATCATTCAAATCCTCTAATTAGCTGTATTAGTGATTATAACATTAATGATATTCCTATAAAAATTAAATGCCGCTTGCCTAAGCATTTTGCTCCCAGTATTCCCAAATAGATTGATGGGTGGTTGCTGTATTGTTTTTTGCATTGAGTACTTTTCATGGAGGATATGGACCTAGTATTAACATAATATAGTATTTGATTTTATCATTTTTTATACTTATGTAATTTATTTATTATTTTGTTTTATCTTCTGACCATGACAATTGCTCATTGTAATTTTTGACGCTTTACACGTCTTTTAATTTTTGACTACATTCATATATACTCTGTTCACTTATTTATTTATTTATTATTTTTTATTTATTTTCCATAATCCACTTTCCCTTTCCTTTTTTCCTTATGCTTTGTGCTGCTATATGCTCAATGACTTTTTTGGAACTTTTCCCATACGCTTCATTCTGGAACTAAGCGTCCTTCCGATTTCAGAAACTTTTATATTTTTTCGGTATTACTTGATCATGTTATATGCAGGTTTGGCTGGTCCTGAAAACTGCGTTCTCTAATCTCATCGGAAACAAAACAAAAAAAAACGAAAGATACCAGATTCCGTCCCGAGCTCCCGAGCCGTCCAGACTGAATATTAAAAGAGCTAAAGAGCCGAAGTCGAGAGATTCTCAGTTTCCACCGAGTGTGTCTCGGTGAACACATTCCGTCTAAAGCCTTGTGTCCACGATGCTAGAACTGTGTCCGAGTTTCGGTTTAAGCCAATGAAACTGCTACTTTTCTGTAAGAGCTGCAAGTTGATTGGCTTAAACCGAAACTCGGACGCAGTTCTAGCATCGTGGACACAAGGCTTAAGATTGGGAAGAGCCAAGGTGGAATGCTACTCCGTTTTTCCCGAGAGCTTCTCTCGGCCTCTTCTCCGATCTTCCCACGATCCTCAGATATATACTCATTGCGTAGAGGTATATCTGTCATTTCCAGACAATCATAATTCCGCGTACAGCCCGCGTTTCGAGTCCACGTGCGGCTGGAATTCGGCTCCTCCCGCGCCCGAGCGAGCCGATCGCGTCGACCAATTACGCGTCGCGAAAACGTTGCGCCCGACAGCTGCGGCACACGACTATTGATAAGGCTGTAAATAGATTTGAACCAAATCTAATTCCGCGAATAATCCGTATATGCGATATTTAGGAATTCGCGAATATTCCTTATGTTAAGGCTCCTGGGTAGTCACTGCGGCCATATTGAATTTCTACTATCGAGGCGAGGAAAACACCCAATTTTGTCGTCCGTGCCATTTGCAAATAAAAAGACATTTCAATAAAATATCACTCTAGATCGTTTCAGAACACTTCCAAAATTTACCGAAAACTCTCCTTTTCTCTCGACAATAAACACACAGCCATAAAACGAAGCCTGAACATACGGGAAAACAGCCGTTTTACGACTATCGAAAGGAGGTGAAAACGTTCCTTCCGCAAGCTAATCTTACTTTTCGGTAAATTTTACGACTTTCACGAATACGTCAAACGTTAGAGCACAAGTACAGAACGAATAATAAGGAAATGGCACGGACGACAAAATAGGCTTGTCAACATGTCACTTTGCACGCCAATCCACGCCTTATAGTTCATTGGTTTGCAGGCGTGAGGCGCTGCACGATTCTTGACATGTCGGTAACATGTCAGCTGGTCAGCAGCGTACGCACACAGAGATGCTCTGTCTCCGTGACGATGCGCGCTCGGCTAAGTTCGGCGCGCCATGCGAGCGAGCGAGAGAGAGAATGTCATTCCCTCCTTCTCGCTCTGAATCTGATGCGTCGAGGCTGCTAGATTGCTAATGCTTTCTCGGCGTGGCCCGGCGATCTGAAAAAGAGGGTACACGTCGAAAAGCGCAAATGTGCACGATACTTTAATAGTCTGCAAGGGGAGAACCTCTGAGTATATAGATAAGATATTAGTTGATATTAAGCATTCGTTGCAAAGTTATTAACAAAATAGGATTTCAGCGTTCCATATATACCCGTGCGGTAACACTCAATCTCGAAATGGTGCGTGGCAGCGCGGTAGGGCGTCTGCCTGCTAAGACGCTGGCTCGGGTTCGTTCCCTGGTGCTTCCTTTTTTTTTTTTTTTTTTGGTTTTTTTATTATAAATAATTATTTAATTATTTTTAGAACAAAGGAGCATGTCAAAAATAATTTAATTTATAGTCAAAATTGCTTGATTTTTTTATATAACATTCGAACACGACATAATACAGAAACGCGCGCGTTTTGGGCACAAGACGATTTCAAAGAGGATGAGAAAGAGAATCAAAATGACCCGTCAATAATTTGTTTAATTAATTGTGAAAAGTTGAAAGTAACATTTATTTGTTATAAGGTGTAAGAAAATACTATTCTCCACTAATCACACCGTATGACTAAATATATTTGTGTAAGGGAAAATTAGTTACTAATAATTATTATCCTTCTCCTCACCTCCCTTATTAAACTCTTAACGTTATGTACAAAATCATTACATTCATATCATTTGATTACACACACCCTTCCAAATTTAATTATTTTTTACATGCTCTTTTGTTCTCGAAATAATTACATAATTATTATATATATTGTAAAAAAAAAAAAAAAAGTAAAAGGAAGCACCGGGAAACGAACCCGGGCCAGAGTATTAGCAGTCAGACGCCCTTCCGCGCTGCCACACACCATTTCGAGATTGAACGTTACCGCACGGGTATATATGGAACGCTGAAATCCTTTTTTGTTCATAACTTTGCAACGAATGCTTAATATCAACTAATATCTTATCTATATACTCAGAGGTTCTCCCCTTGCAGACTATTAAAGTATCGTGCACATTTGCGCTTTTCGACGTGTACCCTCTTTTTCAGATCGCCGGGCCACGCCGAGAAAGCAATCTAGCAGCCTCGACGCATCAGATTCAGAGCGAGAAGGAGGGAATAACATTCTCTCTCTCGCTCGCTCGCATGGCGCGCCGAACTTAGCCGAGCGCGCGTCGTCAGTCGTCACACGGAGACAGAGCATCTCTGTGTGCATAAGTGGAGGGGGATGTGTTCAGCTCGGAATCGCACCACTTATCATGCGATACTCTGTAAGAGTCGTGCGACAAAGTTCTCATTCATACCGCGGCTACCGCTGACAACTGTGTCGCCACCGTCAACGCGGAGTTCTCGGCTCAGTATCCAGGAGCCTTAAGGCCGCCGCATAATACCGTGTAAACTCGTTGCGATATATATGTATATAATTATATATGTATATAAACCCGCGAACAATCTTTGTGTTAAAGCCGCTGATTACCGTAATTGTATATGCTTATCTAGTCACTTTATAACAAATCTACAGTTTAATGCAAACGGTAAATACTGCGATTGAAAACTCCGCGAGTACTCTATCCATATACAGGGTGTATCATTTTAAGTGATTCAGCTGAATAACATGAAAAATTGCAATGTAATCAAAAAATGTTTTAGACAAAAGTCGTATGGTTTCAAGGAGGACATAAGATGGTGGCAATGATTTGACCTTGGATGGTCGTTTGAAGCTCACGTGAATGTTACCTCCAATTTTTTACATGCAACCCCCTATATTGTAGTATATCGTTTGAAAGGGCATAAAATAAGAAAATTTTTGGCGCTAACCAGAGGTTAATACGTTGACCCGTTCGGGAGTTATTTAAGGTCAAAAATTGACTTTTTCCAACTTTGACCTTAAATAACTCCCGAACGGATTAACGTATCGACCTCTGGTTTGCGCCAAAATTTTTCTTATTTTATGCCCTTTCAAACGGTATACTGCAATATGGGAGTTTTACTTAAAATTTTTTAGTGTCCCAGGGTGCTCTAACTCAAAAATTTGAAATGGAACTCCCCATATTGTAGTTTACCGTTTGAAAGGGCATAAAATAAGAAAAATTTTGGCGCAAACCAGAGGTCGATACGTTAATCCGTTCGGGAGTTATTTAAGGTCAAAGTTGGAAAAAGTCAATTTTTGACCTTAAATAACTCCCGAACGGGTCAACGTATTAACCTCTGGTTAGCGCCAAAAATTTTCTTATTTTATGCCCTTTCAAACGATATACTACAATATAGGGGGTTGCATGTAAGAAATTGGAGGTAACGTTCACGTCAGCTTCAAACGACCATCTAAGGTCAAATCATTGCCACCATCTTATGTCCCCCTTGAAACCATACGACTTTTGTCTAAAACATTTTTTGATTACATTGCAATTTTTCATGTTATTCAGCTGAATCACTTAAAATGATACACCCTGTATTGATCTTGCAATCTTCACGTAAAACTGCGGAAGCGCTATGATAAATGTAATTGCGAACTACCGTCCTTGTATATTCTAATCTCGTCACTTTATAATAAATCTACAATTTAATATTTTATAAATCCAAGACTTAGTGCTTTTCCTCCGCGCCTACTCCGACCTTGAACCGCCGCGAGCTTATCCGCGTTCGGAAATAGGTTTGCTTTAAACTTCTTTTATTAATTATTTTTGTTACACCGGTGGGAGTAAACTTTTTGCTAGAACTGTCCGCGCTGTGCACCAACACACGGAACAGATTACGTATACAGACCATACATACTGTTAAGCCTTGTGTCCACGATGCTAGAACTGTGTCCGAGTTTCGATTTAAGCCAATAAAACTGCTACTTTTCTGTAAGAGCTGCAAGTTGATTAGCTTAAACCAAAACTCGGACGCAGTTCTAGCATCGTGGACACAAGGCTTAACATAGACTTATATAGATAGACCGGCCCCTGCCGTAAGAGGACGCGTCGGAAGGCCTACGGTGCAGACATAGCCTCACTGGAACACCTCTCTCTTTCTACTGATCGCTTGGTAGGGATAGAGAATTGGGAATGGCTAAACTGTGATACGCTATCTGGTGGCAAAAATCAGAACCCAAAAGAGTAGGTCGCCGGCTGCCACATAAATAAATCGAATTGACGAATTATAATACACCCAATGTAATTAGTGTAATTACAATTAGTTATGGGGGCCGGAGTGAAATTTCCACCGAAAAATTCCAAAAGCAAAATATTTTGCTCTGTTTTCGGTTGCAATAGCAAAGCTTGTAACAATCCGGAATTAAATTTTCACCGCTTTCCTAAAGCCGGTGAAATAAAAATTAATAAATTAAACAAATTTGGACAAAGTGAACTAATTGACAGGAGAGTGTTGTGGGAGAGAGCTTTAAAAATGGGCAAAAAAGTGACACCAAATATGCAAGTTTGCTCACTTCATTTCGTCAAAGATGACTACTCTGTGTTCACAAGACCAGGTAAATTGTCAATATTCTAGAAGCAACCTTTTATTATTTTTATAGTCTTTATTTAATTATTAAATTTTAATAGTATTTTATGCATATCACATTATAAATCTCAATCATTATTTAACCTCAAAATGTAATCAGCTATATTATATTTTATATGCAATAATTTAAGCTAATAAATATATGTACATTTGACAAAAACAAAATTGTTATTTAGTTATATAATAATTACAATAAAAAAGCATAATTTATATTGTAAATTAATTAATAAGGCTATCGAGAAGAAAGTAATAATAAACTAACCTATTCAGGTGTAGAAAAACAGCCACACTATGTTTGCATTTTTTACTTAATCCGGCTTTGCAGGAACATTTTATATCTAAGATTTTCCCAGCAGAAAAAATTAATCCAGTAATCTCGTGAGGATTACTTTTTAAATTTGAAGTTTGCAAGCAAAATGCAATGAAACGAATACAATCAACATCAACACTTGTTTTACCGCAAAATATAACATGACTTGCATTTAATACTCTTTCACCTTCAACAAAATTGCGGCATGAAGACGTCGAATTGGTAAAATTGTATATTTCACTTATGGGCAGTCTCATTTTAACTTCAATCTTATAAATACGCACATACGTCGTATTGTACAGTGACGAGTGACCTACTCTCTCCGGCCATCTTGCCTTGGTGACGTCACGACCGCCAATCCCAATAGCCCGGCTATTCCCTACTAGTCCCCACTAGTCTAGATGAGACTTCTATCCCCACCAAGCGATCAGTAGAAAGAGAGAGGTGTTCCAGTGGTCTGCATCGTAAGTCAATTCAATTCAATTCAAACGTTTATTTGTTTATCCCTTGCGGGTTTACAAAGGCGTTTTTTACGGAAACGTTCCCAAAACCGTTACAAAACTTTGTTACTCCCTGAGAACCGGCCTGGCCATATGCGACCTTTAACATGCTATTCCTTCCCTCCCCTTCACGGCCCTTTTTCTCCAATCATCCCCCCTCTCCCTCCTCACTTCATTCCTCGTCCTTCTTCTACCCCTCCTCACGCCTCGTCACGCTGTCATCGTTTATTCCAATGCCTCATTCTCCCTCTCCTTCTTTCTGATTTCAGCTCATCGTCCTTCACTCTTTCATGGTCCTCTGTCCTCTCTTTCCACCTCATCACCTCCTTGTTTCCTGCCATACATCCCTCTCCTCCTGCACCATACCTACTGAAAACAAAAAGCAAAACATAACAAAACAATGTCTGTCACATAACCCTAACCATTTCGCCCTTTCTCCCTCTTCCCTTCCCCTATATCTCTCTCCCTCCCTCCTCCTCTCTCAGACTTTCTTCCATTCATTTAGTCCTCGTCCAGCCTCAGCCTTTATCGCTTCCTCCTTCTTCTCTTCTTTACCCTTGACATTCTTTCGCTCTACATGTCTTGCCTCCTTTTTAGTAGTTCTTCTATTCTTTTTCCCTCCAGTTGCCCTCCTCTCTCCTCTCGTTGTCATCTTCCTGTTCGGCCCATCATCCTGTGCTCTCCTTCGTCTCCTACCCTCTCTGCATTCTCTTCACCCCTCTCTCCACTTCTTTCTGTCCTTGTCCCAAAATATCTCTCTACCATTTACCCATAGTCTGTTACTTACTGTAACCGCCGAGTTGCCTTTCCGTCTTTCCTCTTTCGCCTTTTCCTCTGTTCTCCATCTCTTATACCTCTCCTCTCCCGTCAGCTCCTCATCCACTATTACTCCCCACTTCTTCTTTATTTTCCATCTTTTATTGAACAGCTCCTTTTTGTCATCTTCTTCTTCCATTTTCTCTATCGTCATTTCCTTTCCTCCTTTTCCTTTTCTCTCAATCACCGCTCCCACTTTCGTCTTTCTGTCCAATGCCAGCTCTGTTATTACCTCTATAAACTCTTTCTTCTCTACTGGTCCCCTTCCTTCAACTCCGCTCCATACCAAGGACTTCTTTCTCTTCTCGGCTCTCTCTCTTTCTTCTCTCTCTTCCCTATGTGCTCTCTCTCTTTCTCTTCTTTCTCTCTCACTTCTTACTTTTTCTGCCCTTTTCTTCACTAACTCCCACGCGCTTCTTTTCTCCCTTTCTCGGCTTCCCCCTTCATCTCCATCTGTACTCGGATCTCTCGTTCTCTCCCTTTGTGCCTTTCCACTTTCTTTTTCTCTTTCTCTGCGCTCGTTTTCTCTTTCCATTTTCCTGTCCTCTTCTCCTGGTGTCATCAACTTCTTCCTATCTACTCTCCTTTCCTCGTCCTCTCTCGCCACCTCCTCCCACCAGTTTCCCCCTCCGCTGCTTTTCTCTCCATGCTCTTTCCTTTCCTCTCTACTTTCCACGCTTACATTATCCTCTTGGCTGTTCCCTTCGCACCCCGCGCTGCTTTTCCACTCCCATCTTCCTCTTATCCTTCTCTCACTTTCCTCCTCTATCCACCTTTTCACCTCCGCCTCTCTTTTTTTTCCGTCATCCGTCGGCCTCTTCGCAACCTCACTTTTCTCGGTCCTGTCGCTCTTCCCTTCCCCCCGACTCTCCTCCATTCTCTCTACTTTCTCCACCTTACTTCCCCTTTCCAGCAGCCTTCGCACGCTTTCCCTCGTTTCTTTCCCGTCCTCCTTCATCTCCTTCATCAATCTCTCTATCCGCTCTAACCTTTCTTCCATCCTTGCCGTCCTTGATCTCATCTCTCTTATCTCTTGCTTCGTTTCGCTCAATTCACGCTCCAGCCCTCTCATCCCCCTCTTCATCTCTTCCATCCTGTCCTATTGTCTTTCCTTCTCGCTGTTTCCCGTCTTTCGCGCACTCCCGCCGCTGTTCTCAATCACTCACGCTCACGTCTTTTCTCCTCTCTTCTCTCGCCTCCGATCCTTCTATTTCTTCCTCACCCGTCTTCTGTCCTCCTTACGAATCTTCCTCACTCCTTCTCTGATCTCTCCTCGCCGATCGTACCTTTCTTACTCGTCTCTTCTTTGCCTATTACCCTTTTACCGCTCACTCTGACCTCCTCACGTGTAACTCGCTTAAGGTAGTCCTTTCATGAGAAAAAGTTTCAGATAGATATCTAAATTTGAAATATGTTAAATATACAGTAATAAAGGGCATGTGTACGAAAAATCAGGTGAGGTTACCGACACTTTACAAGAAATAAGTCATTCTAAATGTGCGTTCGCGGAGCGTGCTATTGTCATTCTATCCTTGTTTACATCTAAAAACGAGAAAGATAGAATGATGCAAATCGGCTTTCAACGAATAATACATGTACTTAGCGTTCAGATGAATACATTATTAATGTCTTAAAACATTCCCTGAAGTTTCCGGATTTTGTACGTACCTTGAAAATAAGGGCTAGCCGAATGTTTTGCTCTGATATATGAGGTTAAATAAGTAGTGGATCCAATCGCATATTGCTTTACTCGTACCGTCATGGTGGCGAGGTAAATTTGGCAACGCTGTATGTCAGAGCCGGGACTAGACATTACGAGACACGGAGACGGAGACGTGATACAGAGACAGAGACGGAGACACAGAGACGGAGACGTGATGACAAATTTGTAGGTTATAAGCACGGCACGGTCGTGTGGTTACAAGAGACTAGCTACTGCGGTGTTGCCAAATGTATCTGTACGTCAATTGCAGACGACAAAATCGAGTCCAACCGCACTACTATTGTGATATTCTTTTAATTAGTAAATAATTAAATACAATTAAATCATGCATGTAAAATCATATTTTATATTATTATAATTATTGGGATGTTGCAATATGTTTGTCTCCAATTACCTCATGACGGACTGTTACTTGACTAGGTGCTGCGAAAGGACTACCTTAACCTTCTTTTCATCCCTATTCAATCGAGCACATGCTGCCACCTCATCTCCGGCTATCACCGCGGCAGCGCCGCCCCGCTGTGTCTCATTCGCGCCCTCTCTATTCATCACGCCTCGCGGGTGACGTGCCACCGTCGGTATCACCGGTTTCAGCCTTGCCGTCCTTTTTCTCGAATTGAGTGCCCGCACATGCGTCCGCGATCTCCTCTTCGTGCTTCAGGGGCCATTTCCACCAGTTATTCAAGCTCGTGTGTGCTCCCCTTCACCGTAAGTCTGCATCGTAAGTCTTCCGACGCGTGTTCTTACGGCAGGGGCCGGTCTATCTATATAAGTCTATGGTATCTAATAATACCAAAATTGTCATGTTTCTCAAGGCGATATTTTCAAAACTAGATGGTAAATCACTCTATTTTTTTCAGAATGTTCGTGTAATCCCTCTAGCATTCTCTCGTTTTTTATTCAATTCCTAAATGTAGTTTTGTCGGTAGAATTAAAAACGTGTCGTTGATTCATGTTTTGTACATGGATTACATGTAAATCATGCCAATTTCAAATGTAAATATCGCGGCTTAGAGATGGTAAATCTCATTTAACTTGCACAGATGTTTAGATAACATATCTAATAATGTGTACGCCAAGTTTTAATAAATTCTTAAAAAAACGATTTTGTGATGGTACCACTTTAATCGTTTTTGTTCTGAAAACTTTGATCTCGAGAATGAGCCACGTGGGCGACCTGAGACGAGGATTGATAATGATGAATTGAAGGTGATAGTAGAAGCGGATCTATCTCAAACTTTGCATGAATTAGCAGCAAAGTTTGATGTTATAGTATTAAAACAATATTAATTTATTTGACATACGATTAAAAAAAAATATGCCAAGATTTTTATTAATATATATGTATATGTGTGTGCACAAAAAATAAAAAATACTAAAAAAAGGCAATAGAGCCAACGCGCGGTAGTTGGTGCGCAATTATAAATTTTATTCAGTTAGTTTACATGTAAGACGACGAATGTTTCGACTCTTTTTTGAGTCCTCTTCAGCGTACAACAATAAACATTTAAAACAAAAAATAAAATCTAATATATGAATTGTGTGTGTAAAAATCTGTGAATAGAAAGTTCGATCTTTTACAGATATTTGGTTTCTCGGCCGAAAAGTAACTGCTCTCTTTATGTGGTAGGTTAAAAACATTAATGCAATCCTCTGCTACAATACTTTCACTGCAATCGATTTCTCTTAACAGCAATTAAAATATGAACCTTTGTTAATAATTTGATTATACAATTATATATAAAGTTGATAAAATGTGTTAAAAGTTTCGTGAAAGTTTTTAATATAACAGGAAAGAGAAAGAAAGGAAAAGATATATAAAGATACATTTTTATAACTTGTTTGTTTTCTCTCTCTCTCTCTCTCTTTCTCTTTCTCTCTTTCTCTCTCTAAAAATATAAATAAAATATACATCTAAAATAATAAGCTTTTAAATAATTTTTTAAAAAGTAATTCTTAAAACATTTAATTTATTTTATAAGTCAAAAATCTGAAATATCTATAAAAAAAGCAAAAAATAAATTTAAAAAAGCAAGTAAAATGCAAAAATAGTTTATTCGTACATTAGGAAATAAATTTGTAATACAGTTATTTGGAGAAATACGAAAAGAGAAAGAAAGATAAATTATTTGTATATTTTATGTGTGCACCTATACATTTTTATTGTATTTTATGTATTATATCCAAAATCCAAAGTTTGGAATGACATACATTATGCATTGCATTGCATGATACTGTACC
Source organism: Harpagoxenus sublaevis (assembly GCA_030770355.1). Classification (NCBI taxonomy): domain Eukaryota; kingdom Metazoa; phylum Arthropoda; class Insecta; order Hymenoptera; family Formicidae; genus Harpagoxenus; species Harpagoxenus sublaevis. The sequence continues at coordinate 154,853 of JASTWR010000194.1, forward strand.
TACATATATGCGCTTACAAAGCACGATACTCATTTGGCATTTGATTTTTGTAATGGTTAACCAGTTTGCGAATCTATAGCTAAGCGAATAGACCCGTAGACCTTGAACGTCGTGCTATTTCCATTGTCAAGATAAGATTCTTCATTTTATTTCTTATTAAAAATAATTTTCCGAAGATTTGATTAATTTTAATGTGCAATCTAATTGAATCTTAAGGGTCCATATCCCTCAGTAGGTTAAAAAAATAGGTGATGTTTTGTGAATTTTTTGTGGAGAAAGTAAACAAAATAAATTAATCAATATTTATGGATTATATTCATGATACTTTTAAGTAGTTATACAAATTTTTTCAGCTTATTTAAATAATTAGGCGAAGCGGGATACTGAGCAACGGCGCGGAGTAGGTTGCTCCATGGCGGAAGTCCTCGAGGTCGTAAAATGTGTCTGAAACATCGAATCAATCGATTTTCCTGTTCAGTACAAGTGTCCCTATAGAGTAGACTAAAAAAAATTATTTTGAATAAAAATTCATAAAATGGCGGCAGTTAAAAGAAAAAAATTAATAGTAAAAGTTAAATTTTTTTCTTTTAACTGCCGCCATTTTATGAATTTTTATTCAAAATAATTTTGTTTAGTCTACTCTATAGGGACACTTGTACTAAACAGGAAAATCGATTGATTCGATGTTTCAGACACATTTTACGACCTCGAGGACTTCCGCCATGGAGCAACCTACTCCGTGCCGTTGCCCAGTATCCCACTTCGCCTAATTATTTAAATGGGCTGAAAAAATTTGTATAACTACTTAAAAGTATCATCAATATAATACATAAATATTGATTAATTTATTTTGTTTACTTTCTCCACAAAAAATTTACAAAAAATCACCTATTTTTTGGACCTACTGAGGGATATGGACCCTTAATGTGCAATTTAATTGAAAATGTTACAGTATCGACATAAACCAGATTCTCGTAGCAGAAGAGAAATGTGTATTTTTTTAATATGATTGATTATTATTCTACGCACAGCCGTTTATAATCAGGACGGATTAAAATTCAACGCGTCGCTTCTTATACGTCCATGAATTCGAGTGAATTCTGCATAGAGTGACCTTCTATTTCCATTAAACGAAAGAAGCAAAATAAATTATCGTACATCAATCTGGGCTAATTGATACTTGGACATAGTATTTTTGTTTCTAGTATTAATTTGCGTAGCAAATTCACGAAATAGGAAATATATCAATTGAATCGTGACATTGTCCATACAAATGTCGCATCAACTATCGCCATTATTAAGTCTGCGCTTCATCGCGGAATGGAAGTACAAATAGTTCATAGTTAATTTTAAGAATCTTGTCATCGAATGATAGTCATTGACAAATTAAGAATACTTCTTTTTAATAGTTCTTATTAATACTTCTTTTTATTATTCAATAATAGTCATTGAATAATAAAACGGAATGCAATTAATTAATCAGATAAGAAAATAATAATAAAGTTTTCTTAATCATAATAATACAGCCATTCAAGAATCTCATAGTTCAATTATATCACAAATAAAATGTACATACAAGAAAAGATTACGATTGATATTTTCGCTGGAGAGTTTATTTAAAGAATCAGAAGATTATTTGCACAATTTAGAACGTTTTAAAAATTTTTTAAAAATTGGTTTATATTGTATTTTTCTACGGATAATGTATTCCTGTGCATATTCGGTAAACTTTGAACATGATTAGTAATTACTACTTGGTAATGTTAATTGTTTTTGATCAGAGAAATCTATGAATATTAATATGATTAGTCACTACTTGTTAATGTCAATTGTTTTCAATGAAAAAAATTTATGAATATTAATATGTTGGTTTAATAGGTATCTCCATTTCTGCAGTACGGATATTTTTTTGTTAGTTTTGCAGGTGTCAGCTCTGGTTTCCGCTGATGCGTAGATCATTATTGATCGGATTGTTTTATATATGTATTGTATATACCCAGATCTTGGCCTCTCGTTTCATATGATTGTTTTGCCATATAGGATCTTTTTGGCACCTTGATATTCTTACTGCTTAATTTGTTGGTTTGTTTTTAAACCTACGTTTTCCTATCCTAATTGGCGGATATTTTTATTCGTAAGTATTTTATAAAAGACATTTTACTTCTTCCACTATTTTATAGTGGACAGCCAATTAACTTATATCTGATAGGCTTTTTTACTACAACAAATGCATGTTTTCATCTTTTGGTAAGAAATATGGGTAAAAATGCATAATAACGGACCCAGCCCTAATGAACTTGATCTTGACATATGTTGTCAGGTCACTCTCCTGAGTAACCTTCAGAAGGTTTTAGTCGTCGCTCGTTCTTTATTAAAAAATTATTAACAAAAAAAGTTTAAAAAATATTGTAGTCATTTTGAGTGTAAAAATAGTACATGTACGAACGAAGGAAAGTCATTTAAAGCAGTGTTGTAGTATTATAATTGTATAATTAAAAATAGTGACTGTGGCCCACCAACACAACAATAAGAAATTAATAATACATTTTTATATAATATACACAGGGTGTCCCAAGACCTCACCGACAAACTTTGAGGAATAATAGGTCACACAGAGAGGATCATTTTTTGTTAAGAAACATATGGTCGCTGACGCGACCTTAAGGAGTTATGCATCCGAAAAGTCAGATCTCCGGTAAAATGTTTTAAACAAATAAAATTTATTTTTTCTTGCATGTTCTGAAAATTTACAATAATAGCTGTTCAAATTGCCTGCCCTGTACCTCATTACATTCTTGACACCTTCGCAGCATTGATTGTCCAACCCTGCCATACTCGACAGTTGGACAATCAATGCTGCGAAGGTGTCAAGAATGTAATGAGGTACAGGGCAGGCAATTTGAACAGCTATTATTGTAAATTTTTAGAACATGCAAGAAAAAATAAATTTTATTTGTTCAAAACATTTTACCGGAGATCTGACTTTGGATGCATAACTCCTTAAGGTCGCGTCAGCGACCATATGTTTCTTAACAAAAAATGATCCTCTCTGTGTGACCTATCATTTCTCAAAGTTTGTCGGTGCGGTCTTGGGACACCCTGTATATATAATCGCATAAAAAGCATAAATGACATATGTATGTGGAAATAGTACATGTATAAACGAAAAAAAGTCATTTAAAGCAGTGAATCGTTGATATATTGAACAGTGTCTTTGTGTTAAAGCAGAAAATAGTTGGTATAGAAAAGTATATATACAATATTTTATGTGTTAGAGAAAGCATAAATATAAAGTATTCTCTGTTTTAAACATAATTGTATGATTATAATTAACCAACATTCAAAAGGTTTTAGCCGTCGCTCGTTTTTTGTTAAAAAGTTATTAACAAAAAAATTGAAAAATACAGCAGTTATTTTGAGTATTAAAAGGCATAAACGACTAATATATAGGTACATACGTGAAAGTAGTACATGTATGAACGAAGGAAAGTCATTTAAAGCAGTGAATCGTTGATATATTGAACAGTCTTTTTAAAGTAGAGAATAGTTGGTATAGAAAAGTATGTATATGTACAATTTTATGTGTTAGAAAGTATAAATATAAAGTATATTTTCTGCTTTAACCATAATTGTACGATTATAATTGTAAACTATCTTTAATTGTCCAATTGTAATCAGACAATTATGGTTAAAGCAGAGAATATTTTATATTTATACTTTCTAACACAAAATTGTATATATACTTTTGTATACCAACTATCCTCTGCTTTAACAAAAAGACTATATTCAATATATTAATAATTCACTGCTTTAAATGACTTTCCTTTGCTCATACATGTACTATTTCCACTTACATATTAGTCGTTTATGCCTTTCAATATACTTAAAATAACTGCTATATTTTTCAAACTTTATTTGTTGATAACTTTTTAATAAAGAACAAGCAACGGCTAAAATCTTCTAAAGGTTACTCAGGAGAGTGACCTGACAACATATGTCAAGATCAAGGTCATTGGGGCTGGGTCCGTTATTATGTATTTTTACCGAAATATGTTAAAAATAAATAACTAAAAGTATGTTATATAATAATTAAATATATAAGCAATTTTATTCATTTAGAATAAAATTGATATTGATTAATACAGCAATATATAAATCAAATTATTTGATTTTTTATTGTATAGATATTTCACATTAAATATACAAGTTATTACGCATTCTATAATACATCTCTTGTCTATAACAATAGTACTCACAAACAGAATCAAGTAAGTAATAATATAAATACTGAATTCTTGATTTATGCTATACCTATATAATTGTTATAATTAATAGCAATTAACATCTGCAATTAATACCTATCGATTAAAAATAAGACAGTAAAATTCAATAATTATTATACACAATAATTATTAACAAATAGTTATTTATTTCGATCCGACTGGCCACCTTTTTTTAATGTAACCTTTGTCACGATGTTTCGACCATGGGTTGTGGTTTTTATCGAGTGCTAATCTAACAATAAGTCATAACATTAAAACTGTGCCTATTGTACGAAAACATCTTCACATTAATTTCTTGGCACAACCTCATAAATGAGAAGATGTTTCCGTATAATAGTCACAGTTTTAACGTTATGACTTAGATTAGCACTCGAAAATTTAAGGACCGCAACCAATAGTCGGAACGTTGTAACAAGTTACATTAAATAAAGATAGCCAGTCAGGTCGAAATAAATAACTAGTTGTTAATTATTCTGGCAAAACAAAATATTAATTTCAAAAATTATTCTTTTAATTAAGAAAATTTTTCCCTCATTATTTTTCTTGTCTATACAAACAGAGATTATATAAGAGAAAGAAAATATATGGATATATTTTTTATATAATTATACATAGGCAACCAATTTTTTCTCGTGTATATTTTGATAGTCCAAATATAAGAGGGTTAATACAAATATGAGTAATTTTATTTATGTTACGGGACGTTTAATATAAATCTGTTATTTTATTTATTTTTCTCTTTAATATATTTTTTTTACTATTGCGCATTTCATATCTCCTGTCTGAAATAGTACTTGCATAAATAAATAGGTTTCAAAATTTTTTAAACTTTTGTAAATAAAACTGAGATGCATAATTGTAAGTTAAAAACCTAAATCTCATACTATTTTATAATAATTACAATTTACATAATATCTACATAACAAAAGTCAAACAATTCATAAGCTAACAAGTTTAATGATTAAAATTAGTATTAGATAAGTTGCAAAAATTAATAGAATAATCATCACTCCCATATACATAAATATACATATAATTAAAGTCAGGTCCAAGGTTATCTTAAAATTTATGAATGGAAATCTCTATTTTCTGTTGCATAGTTTTATAGCTGACCTCGAGACCTTTTTGCTATTATGTCCTTTGTATAAGCCAGTCTATATAAGTTACGTAGATTTGCACACATAGTATCAAGAAATGGTTCTATCTTATCTTGTTGTGGTCTCATTGGTTTCAGAAAAAATAATGTTAAATAAAATTTTTTCTATCTGAAAAGACGTATTTCGTCGTAACGTAAATTTGAGCAGGACCAAGATTACGTCAAAGTCAGCTTCAATTTTTCAATAGCAATTCTTTAATTCTCAATAGGAATTGCACAAAATTACTTGCAAAAGTTTTTTTCACCTTGATATCCTACTGCTAATAGTGCTATCCATTATTACTTTGCCGGTCCTTTGGTGTGTTTTATTAATATAAGTCCCATTGCCTCTCACACACGATGGGCTGCTTTTTTACATGAGTTTCCTTTACATCTCATGATTTATAGTTTATTTATCACATAAAATGTTTGGACGTAGGTTTCCCTTTTCTTGGATACCTATATAATTCCATTTTTTGAGAAAAATATCGAATCGGGAGCTTAGCTCTTGAGTTAAACCTGAGACCTTCCGCTTTCCGGACGATTGCTCTTCCAAACTAGGCTACCCAGACCCCTCTATTCGATCTCAATACCTTTGCTATATTAATATTAAAATTTTATTTGACATTAATTTTTTTGAAACAAATAAGAAATAATAACAAGATAGAGGTATTTCTTGATACTTGTTCAAATCTTCGTAATTTTAGAATGCCTTTTACAAAAGATACACAAAGTTAGTGTTTTTAAAAGGTCTCGAGGTCAACTATAAACTTGTGCAATAGAAAATAGAGGTATTTCATAAATTTTAATATGACCTTGACATTCAGAATACAATCTCAAGGTTAACCATTAACCAAGATCCTTTTATTTAACTCCCTAAGGGTAGACAAACAACTTTTGTCTAGAAAAATTCCTTTTAAAACTTACAGATTTTGAGATATTTGAGTGCATAAATTAAAATGAACCACTCTGTATAATCACAGCTCTAATTGTATAAATTCAGTTTCTTATAGTACCATTAATTTCATTATAACTCTGAGCTTATAATTCTGAATTTATTGTAATCTTGATATTTTTGTTAGATGTAGCCGACTATTCTATTAAAAGAAAATATAGAGGAAAGTCCCCGATTGTGAGATACCACATCTATTTTGTGTGATTGCCGGAAGTCTATGGTCAAAATTGAAAAATATAGTAGGTTATTTTGAAGGGAATTTAATAAGCTTTAAGATGCTAAAATGTAAAATTTAATTTTAATATTGATTTTTCTGAAAATTAGAAAAATGTAAAAAATGAGCTTACGGCAAAATCGAAAAAGTGTGCTCTTAATATGAGAGACCCCGGGAAATCGCTAATAGAGTGCAAAATACATCATATTGTAATTAGACGCAACTTTATTTAAAGTTTCTGAAAAACAAATGTAATAGAGAAGCACATTTGCAACAATCGTAAACACACTTATACCCAATATTGTACCTAATCTTCCTTCTCCACCCTTCCCCCTCAAATCAAAGTCAGCACAAACTTATAATTTCGTATAAACCTTCCCTTAACGTAATTAATATAGTATTTTCTCTTATTTTATTACTGTACAATATAACTTTCATACTCCAGCAACCAGTACCCTGAGTATCTCATGTTACGAGCCCCACGCCTTGCGGTTTCGCGATCACCAAATCTAATCTCTACAATTGAGCAACTCAACATATTCCGTATTCTCCTATTAATACGACCTTACTCTATCGCTGCATGCAGAACTCATTGCCAAATATTTATTAATTATATGTATAATAAACAAGGTTTAAAGTTTCATATCCACGGCACTTGACAACATCCAATTTCACAATTTCTTTCTCTGCAACGACTACACGCACGATTAAACAATAGATAGTGTGGCCCACCCATACAACAGCCCTCCTAATCCAAATCAATTATTGGGTGGGCCTCGCAATTGGTCACAATCCTGCTCGAAATGCAACTGAAATTCTTTCTCGAGTGCTTCTTTAATTACTAAATCATCCTTTAGCTTAATTTTAGTGCCGATTAATAATTCGAACGGGGTAATGCCAATACTTCTCTGATAAGTAGCGTTTAATGTTTGCTGAACTTTAGGCATATGCTTATTGGGAGTTTGAACATTCTATGCGATACTAGCGGCCGCTGCGTGAACTAATAAATATGGCCACCGCGTCGACAGTATTAGCATTAGTTTTATATGGGTAATAATGTAAAAAAATTATTATTTTGTTGATTTTACATGAAAAATGTTGACACTTTGTTTGGACACTTTGTGTGAATATACCTATGCATCACTATTATCAAGAAACACATGATCGTTTTTTAACGATAGTGATGCATATAAGTATATTCACACAAAGTGTCCAAACAAAGTGTCAACATTTTTCATGTAAAATCAATAAAATAATAATTTTTTTACATCATTATCCATATAAAGCTAATGCTAATACTGTCAACGTGGCGGCCATGTTTGTTATGCTACGCTAGCGCCTCTCTTCCCGCGGTGGATGTTTTCTTTTCCAATACCATAAAGTTAGTAAAGGAAAGTAAATGTTTGTACAAGAAAGCGTCTTGTTAAAAAAAGCAAGTAAAAGTTTTTTTAGTTTTAGAAGTAAGTTTTACATAAGGCATTTAGGAAGTTTCAATAGGTGTATTAATTTAGCTACTTGTCATTTTTATATACTACATTAGAATTGGCATATTTGCATGGCATAGTTTGGACATGACCTCACTATGTGTATACTTTACTACCGTAATTTGAAAAACACGATTAGTCTCTTAAGGGGATTTTATACCTGTCTGTAAACCGACATTTTCGTACGTATTTCTAGTCTTTCGTCGCATTAACTCGACAGACTGGAAAATGCTTCTCCACGATTGCATTACATATATCAATAATCCCAGAAAACTGATTTTATACGAAAAAGTTACGGAATTACAGATTTCCTTACCAATTTTTATCTCAGTATGGCGTCTCAAGCTGTAGACGAGCTGAAAACTCATCATAACATGTGTACTTCATATAACAGATGTACAGTTTGTACGAACACAAAAACAAGTTTCCTGGGGTTATTGTAGTACACGAAAGAACATGTCGAATCCTCCAAATCAAGGTTAGAGAAGTCTAATATAAGAGTACGGTATAAAGTACGATTCGTGCGTATGTGTGCGTGCAATAACCTTGTCTGTCCTTGTCTACATCTTTGCCTATACAAGGACAGACATAGGCCGGTAATATAGAAAACGCTAGAAATTATCGACACATTGTTATAGTTCGCCTGTCACTATAGCCCAAGGAACACACCAAAGTCAACAGATAGTCAAAATGACTATATTTTGATTCAAAATAGTCACGCATTTTCTGTATGACGAAAAATTGACGGTCACAATAAAGTCAAAATGATATAAAAATATTTTACTGACAAAAAATTGACGGTCACAATAAAGTCAAAATTATATAAAAATATTTTATCATCATTTTACCATCGTTTTGACGACATTTTGACTTTATTGTGACTTTCACTGTTTTATCTAGTGCATACGCTGCAATGACGAAAAGATAACTTCTCAAAATCAGTATGCTTGAAAGTTACTTTTCGATGACTTTACCTTAATAATTTTATACGTGGAATAATAAAAGGAATCAAATAATATAAAATAACAAAAAAATTAATTTAAAAAAATTTATTGCAATTTGTGGACAAACTTAATTTTGAAAAATTACAAATGTAAAAATTAATATTATTATTCGATTTTTTTGATTATTCTATATGTAAAAGTATTCAGGTAGTCATCGAAAAGTGAATACTTTACAAGATATTTTATATCTTATATTATAAATATCATGACAAAATATGAAATATCTCAGTAAATTCTTAACAAAAGAGAACTTTATTATAATGTTTTAAAAACGTCGTGACAAGGGCTACAAGAATATGCAATAAAAATAGGGGCTTCTATATAAAAAATTTAGATCAAAAGCACCTTAAATTTTTTTAATAAAACACCATTGGAAGGTTAAATAAAAAATAGTTTTTATTGCATATACTTGTAGCCCTTGTCGAGACGTTTTCAAAACACTATAATGCAACAATTTTTCGTTAAGAATTTTCTGAGATATTTTAAATTTTGTCATTACATTTTTAATATAAAATATGAAATATTTTGTAAAGTATTTACTTTTTGATGACTTTACCTTAATACTTTTATACGTAGAATAATGAAAAGAATCGAATAATGTAAAAAAAAAACAGAAATTAATTTTAAAATATTTGATTGCATTTTGTGGAAAAACTTAAATTTGAAAAATTACAAATGTAAAAATTAATATTATTATAAGATTATTCGATTTCTTTGATTATTCTATGCATAAAAGTATTAAGGTAAAGTCATTGAAAAGTAAACACTACAAGATATTTTATATTTTATATTAAAAATATCATGACATAATTTGAAATATCTCAGTAAATTCTTAACAAAAGAGAACTTTATTATAGTGTTTTAAAAACATCGTGACAAGGGCTACAAGAATATACAATAAAAATAGGGGCTTCTATATAAAAAATTTAGATCAAAAACATCTTAAATTTTTTAAATAAAACACCATTGGGGGTTAAATAAAAATTAGATTTTATTGCATATTCTTGTAGCCCTTGTCGAGACGTTTTCAAAACACTGCAATGCAACTCTCTTTCGTTAAGAATTTTTTGGGATATTTTAAATTTTGTCATTACATTTTTAATATAAAATATGAAATATTTCGTAAAGTATTTACTTTTTGATGACTTTACCTTAATACGTTTATACGTAGAATAATGAAAGTAATCGAATGATGTAAAAAAAACAAACAAATTAATTTTAAAAAATTTAATTGCATTTTGTGGACAAACTTAATTTCGAAAAATGACAAATGTAAAAATTAATATTATTATTCGATTTCTTTGATTATTCTATGTATAAAAGTATTAAGGTAAAGTCATCGAAAAGTGAATACTTTACAAGATATTTCATATTTTATATTAAAAATATCATGACAAAATTTAAAATATCTCAGTAAATTCTTAACAAAAGAGAACTTAATTATAGTGTTTTAAAAACGTCGTGACAAGGGCTACAAGAATATACAATAAAAATAGGGGCTTCTATATAAAAAATTTAGATCAAAAGCACCTTAAATTTTTTAAATAAAACACCATTGGGGGTTAAATAAAAAATAGTTTTTATTGCATATTCTTGTAGCCCTTGTCGAGACGTTTTCAAAACACTATAATGCAACTCTCTTTCATTAAGAATTTCCTGAGATATTTTCAAAAAGATGCACGGTAGCGCATCTTTCCGTGGTAGCTTGCAATGACACCGATAGGTGGCGCATAATGGTGTGATTAACTCGTAAGAAAGTTTCAGTTGAGAGCGAATATAAGCAGGTTTAGGCGAAGCAAAATCATAACATCCGCAAGACATATATCTTTGCCAGCAACATTGCTGCGATGATATAAATATATAAGACCATATTTTCCAAAGTAAGGTATGTTTTTCAAATATTAAATAACTTTCAAATATAAAACAATATTATTTCTTCAAATCTTAAATTAACATTCAGCGAACACACGGAGAACTTCAACATGGGTACAGTAAGACTTTTTCTTGACGTCAATAAGCAGTCAAATTTTGTAACAAAAAATTGTCATGTTGACTTTTTCTGCCCTGATGTAACTATGACGTCAAAATGACGTCAAAATGATGTTATTTTGACTGCGATGTGTTCCTTGGGAGGATTCTCTTAAATCGTGCCACCTATTGGTTGCCTACATTGTACCGATATAATTTAGGAATTGTAGGGTACAATTTCTGTTTTTTATGCCCAAAATGTCAAAAAAAGCAGAGGCGCCCAAAAAGCGCAAATTCTAACAACAATACCGTATAAAGAAGAACTAGAGTTAAAGCAAGCTTCCGTAACTGAAACGAAAAAGCGCGCAGTAAAACAAAAATTTATAGTTTCTGATTTTTAGAAACCAAGCACTTCAAAAATTACTCCAATTGATAATGTTCAAAAATAGCACTGCCTTTGTACCGAATGTGTCGCGGAAGACATGATTCAGTGCAAAAAGTGTCAAAAGTAGGTACACGAATCTTGTGCTAACATTATTTCTAAAAATTGTTCTTAAAGCCGATAAGCAGTTTATTTGTTTTCTTTTGTGTTACCTATACTTATATTTTTTTAAATTAAAAAACAGATTTTTGTTTAACGGTTGTTTATTTCTTAGTTTTAGAAACAAAAATATTTGATTTTAATGTTCATTTTTTATTTAAAAAAATATTTTTTAGTTTTTTATACAAACTGTGATTCTTTTACATTAAACACGTATTTACTTAAATTGTTTGTATTTTATTTTTACCCTCTCACAATTTTTAATTAAATCATGTCGGTACGATAAAGGAAACACGGTACAATTTGAGAAGAAAAAGAAAACGATTAGATCAGAAGTGTGTGTGTGATGTATACATATGTGTGTGACCTTAAATTAACTAGCCCTCATACTCTTTTTCTGTTCACGTATTTTGAAGATCGTATGTATATAAGCCAATCATTTTACGAATCATAATCCAAAAGCTGCTTAAATGACATTAATATTCCATGCGCGTACACAATGACCCTGAAATTTGGAAGCCTAATCGACCTTGCATTTATGGCGGGTCCTTAAGTGTTGTACCTATTATCGGTTTTCACCAACCATCGACACTTCCTGAACGCCTTCCTTTCGATTTCGTTTCTTTGTTACAAGATTCTATCATTATTCATGTAAAACAATTGCTTATTCTAAACGAAATTATCAGTTATAATGTAACAATGTAATTGTTTACATCAATACATAAATTATTTGTCATTTTTATGATTCAAGTAATTGACTTTACAAAATTTTTACAACATATGAAATATTTCGTTTTATAAATTCTTTTATATTCCTATAGTTCTCTAATAATTGCGAGATTGTTGTTAAAAAAATTTTAATGTCATAATATTTTATGATGGTTGTACAAGTGTTCATAGCGCATTTTAAATCTATATCATACAAATAATGTCAGATTTATACATTTTTCGTTTTATGTTGGCACGAATTTTGAACATTGCATGGTGATTCCCTCATGTATTCACGCGTCTGTCAGCCTTTGTCTTTAATATCTTTTATAAGTTTACATAGCATCATAAGATTAAGCACACATATTTTAAAAATTAGTTTTTTAGAATCTTATATTGTTTTAGAAATATATTATATTAATATTTTTTTGGGTAAATATGCATATTAGGTCAAACCTCACTGATGACCTTGACCTTGACATATGTTGTCAAGGTTGTCACCCTCCTGAGTGACCTTCAGAAAGTTTTAGCCGGCGGTCATTGTTCGTTAAAAAGTTATAAACAAAAAAAATTGAAAAATATAGCAGTTATTTTGAGTACTAATAGACATAGACTGATATTTATGTGGAAATAGTACATGTATGAACGAAGGAAAGTTAGTTAAAGTAGCGAATTGTTGGTATATTGAAAGGAAAGTTATTTAAAGCAGAGAATAGAGAGTATGTGCTTCAACTTACAAAGCACATACTTGTAAAGCGCGTGACTAACCTATAGGTTAGTGGCGCGCTTTATAAGTGTGTGCTTTGTATGTGCTTCAACTTAGAAAGCACATACTTGTAAAGCGCGTCACTAACCTATAGGTTTTTGTCAATAACCAACTATTATTTGCTTTAACAAAGCTTTAACATGCTTTTGCCATAATTATACCAACAATTCACTGCTTTAAATAATTTTCCCCACCAAATTTTTTTGTTTATAACTTTTTAATAAACAATAACCGTCAGCTAAAACTTTCTAAAGGTTACTCAGAAAGGTGACCTTGAGAACATATGTCAAGATCAAGGTCGTTTATGCCTTTCAATACTCAAAATAACTGCTATATTTGTTAAACTTTTTTTGTTTATATTTTTTTAATAAACAATGACCGCCGGCTAAAACTTTCTAAAGGTCACTCAGGAGAGTGACCTTGACAATATATGTCAAGGTCAAGGTCATCGGTGAGGTTTGACCTAATATGCATATTTACCTTTTTTTGATATAATTGTATGTATACAAGTTATAAAAGTTTGATCTTATATGTTTGCGACACCTATACGGATTGAGGGAGGTTTCAAGTCGAGCCCTGGCTGCGGTAATATTTTTCGCAATAAATTAAATTATTTAAATAAGGCTTATATATATATAAATATACAGGGTGTATCATTTTAAGTGATTCAGCTGAATAACATGAAAAATTGCAATGTAATCAAAAAATGTTTTAGACAAAAGTCGTATGGTTTCAAGGGGGACATAAGATGGTGGCAATGATTTGACCTTGGATGGTCGTTTGAAGCTCACGTGAATGTTACCTCCAATTTCTTACATGCAACCCCCTATATTGTAGTATATCGTTTGAAAGGGCATAAAATAAGAAAATTTTTGGCGCTAACCAGAGGTTAATACGTTGACCCGTTCGGGAGTTATTTAAGGTCAAAAATTGACTTTTTCCAACTTTGACCTTAAATAACTCCCGAACGGATTAACGTATCGACCTCTGGTTTGCGCCAAAATTTTTCTTATTTTATGCCCTTTCAAACGGTATACTGCAATATGGGAGTTTTACTTAAAATTTTTTAGTGTCCCAGGGTGCTCTAACTCAAAAATTTGAAATGGAACTCCCCATATTGTAGTTTACCGTTTGAAAGGGCATAAAATAAGAAAAATTTTGGCGCAAACCAGAGGTCGATACGTTAATCCGTTCGGCAGTTATTTAAGGTCAAAGTTGGAAAAAGTCAATTTTTGACCTTAAATAACTCCCGAACGGGTCAACGTATTAACCTCTGGTTAGCGCCAAAAATTTTCTTATTTTATGCCCTTTCAAACGATATACTACAATATAAGGGGTTGCATGTAAGAAAGTGGAGGTAACGTTCACGTCAGCTTCAAACGACCATCTAAGGTCAAATCATTGCCACCATCTTATGTCCCCCTTGAAACCATACAACTTTTGTCTAAAACAGTTTTTGATTACATTGCAATTTTTCATGTTATTCAGCTGAATCACTTAAAATGATACACCCTGTATATTAGGGCGTCCTTTAATTTGGCAATTTTTACAATTCTTATGGGACCTCTTCTAACTTTTTAGTCGGTAAAAAAAGAAAAATTTTAGGACTAATGTAAGTAAAACATACGATGAGTCTAAGGGTTTGTGCATCGACTTTGAAAATTCCTACTTAAAATACATTGAGCTTTAACCAAAATTTATCTTTTTTCAATCTTCGCAACGTATCGTGCTTACAGTTTTCTTTTTACCTCGGAGACCGATGGTAATTATATAAAACTTAAATAATTATATAAAACCTATTCAAGAACGTTATATAAATAAACTATTGAAAAAACTAAAAACTTTTACATTTTATCTAAATTAAAAGACTACAACAAATTAGAATAACTCATAATGTTTTATATCTATTAAAATTTGTAATCGATAAGTTAATAACGCAACTTCAAGCAATAAAAGTAATAATACAAAAAAATTGACAAATTACAAAAATCTTAAATAATTTTGTCTTGGTGTGTGCCTGCGTTTGTTTAATCTCACATTAGGAGTTATTGGGAAAATAAAATCTATATAATACACGTTACGTTATACAGGGTGTACCAGACCTAACGTATCACCCGTTAATGGCAGATTCCTGAGATCATTTGGAGATAAAAATCTTAATGCCAAAATGTCGAGGCTGCCAAATTGTCATCCCGATATTCGTCGGTCTTGCGAACAGTGTACAAAGAAATAAAGTGAATAATAGTTTCAAATATTTCTATCGAGTTGAGTAAAGTGTGGAAGAGTTGTTTTGACATACGACGTCCCTGAATGCGTAAAATTTTGACAAGCACACTAGTAAACTTTGAACCTTTCCTGTTTAAACACTGTAGCAGCCTCGACATTTTGGCATTAAGATTTTTGTCTCCAAATGATCTCAGCAATCTACCATTAACGGGTGATACGTTAGGTCTGGTACACCCTGCATATTTTGTTTTCTCAATAGCTCCTAATAAGAATAAACCAACGCAAACGGTGTCAATCAAATGTCTATTATGAGTGCAAATGTTATTATGGCTACATTCCGATATTTACTGTCAGCAACTGTCAGTACTGAAAATCTATAGTATACGTGACGTACAATATAGAAAAATATTGATTTTTAGTACTGACAGTAAATATCGGAATGCAGCCTATGTAATGTGATAACCATTGGTCTCCAAGTTTAGGAAAAAAAAAAAACTAAGCACGATACGTTGCGAAGATTGAAAAAAGGTAAATGTCGGTTAAAACTTAATGTATTTTAAATAGGAATTTTCAAAGTCGATGTGCAAATCCTTAGGCTCATCGTATTATGTTTTACTTATTGTTAGTCCCAAAATTTTTCTTTTTTTACCGACTAAAAAGTTAGAGGGGGTCCCATAAGAATTTTAGAAATTGCCAAATTAACCGACAACCTAATATATATACAGGGTAGGCCATTTTAATCTACGCACTAAAATCTCTGAAAATCCATAAGCTCATATGAACGTCACCTTTAATTTCTTACATAGAATTCCCTATATTGTAGTATATCGTTTGAAAGAACATAAAATAAGAAAAATTTAGGCGCTAACCAGAGGTCGATACGTTGACCCGTTTGGGAGTTATTTAAGGTCAAAGTTGAAAAAAGTCAATTTTTGACCCTAAATAACTCCCGAACGGGTCAACGTATCGACCTCTGGTTTGCACCAAAATTTTTCTTATTTTATGCCCTTTCAAACGATATACTACAATAATAGGGAGTTCCGTTTAAGGAATTGAAGGTGACGTTCACGTGAGCTTCAAACGACCATCCAAAGTCAAATCATTGCCACCATCTTATGTCCCCCTTTAGACCATACAACTTTTGTCTGAAACATTTTTCCGTATCTTCCATATTTTTCGAGATATTAGCGTTGATAGATTAAAATGACTCACCCTGTATATGTATAGAAAAATATTATTATTCTTTTGAAAAATAAAGTTTACGTGCGTCAATAAATATAAAAAGTTAAATAGGTGGAAGATGACGCTAATAATTCACGCGCGCGTTTGTTTAATTTACGTAAAAAGATGTTTATATGAATAAATGCTTCACTATTGTGCAATATTTGTGACAAACACAATTAATCAAACGTAAGATTCACAAATGTATTGTAAACAGATAGACTCTCTAATGTCGTACTTTTATTATAAAAAAACTTATCTAATCATTAATTATTTCCATTGTATTGCAATAGCTAACATGGAAGAAACTCATTAATAACAGATTCTGTAAAAATTTTCAAGAAAGCTAATATAAAAACGTGACTCCAATTTACAGTTTTTCGTAGAAAGTTTTTCATAAAATTAATATTTCACACACTTTATATTTAATATTAAAAATTTTATTTGCCATCCAATGTATTAAGTATTTAATTCATAATTCACATTTTGAGGCAAAATTCAAAAGAAAATTTTATTTCTAATTTTAGACACCAAACTTTAATGGATGTAATATATGGATATTATACCTAATAATTATATCTACAAGGCGGTCAGAGATCATCTATTAAGATTTTCTCGAGAATAAAGATAAAAGAAACATTCAGAAGTAATTTGAATGGTTCAATACCAACTTCAAGTACAAATATTAAGTAGGTATCTACAAGCAGTATCTTCTATTTAGTTTTTTCTGTGATGCAACTATGTACATACCAAGGTGCAATTGTATCTTCTTTTTAAATGGATTTCCTTAACTTTTTATTATACATCGATTCCTGAGAATATTCTACGTAAGAAGATATCAAAGTAGAATAATAATATTTGATTTATAAAATATTTTATAGTTTGGTTTGATATGCTTAAGGATGTTCGGGCATTACGACTAAAATAATGAAAAAAATATGAAATTTTGCAAGCAGAACGAGTAAGACTATATAATTATCCACACCAATTTTTAGCTTCATTAGGAAACTCGTTTTTTTTTATTTAATAATGTTTCCGAAAAATTTTTCGGTTTAGTTAGGTTAGCCAAAAAGTACGCTC
This sequence comes from Harpagoxenus sublaevis, assembly GCA_030770355.1. Classification (NCBI taxonomy): domain Eukaryota; kingdom Metazoa; phylum Arthropoda; class Insecta; order Hymenoptera; family Formicidae; genus Harpagoxenus; species Harpagoxenus sublaevis. The sequence goes on from JASTWR010000194.1 coordinate 172,438, forward strand.
AATACATACTTACATACGCTCAATACATACTTACATACGCTCAATACGTACTTAAATACGCTCAATTACAGATGAGGAGACTATGAGATACACGCACACTATCGAAAATGCCACACATGTCAAATTCAAAAAGTGATTTAACTTTAGAAATTGATTGTATATAAGCAATTTAACTTTTGACAGGGAAAATATACCTGTACCGCCCAAACATTCTTAATATAAAATTAAAATCCCAAAATGTTTATTTGTTTGTGTTTATTTTATTTTAATATTTTTATGCACAAAATAAATTAAATCAATTAGTGTAAAGAAAATACGTAACTGCTTTTAAAAAATGTGCACTTTGCAATGAGCAACTAAGCAACTACATACTTTTTCTCAGAAACAACTATGTTACAAGTTATAACTAAAGTAAAGTAATCTAAAATAAATATTTTATTACATATTTAATATTTTATGTCAAATTAACTCAGACCTAAATATAAAATATTTCGTAAATCAACGTTAATTTGACTATCTTCTCTTTATTAAAATATCTCTAGAAATTTATTTACGTATAGATATGTAAAAAAATAATGATTTAAAAGAAAGATATAGTTGCTTCAGTAAAAAAAGGGGTTCATAGAAAAATAATATTTATCAAACAATTATCATTCAATTTTTTCTATTTCTTTATTATTCTCGAAAAAATTACTTTAGTCATTCTCGAGAAAATTACTTTGATCATTCTCGAGAAGTTATATGGAGGAAAGGTGGGGCCACCCATCTTTTTTATGGATAAGAACAATCATTTGTAACTTTATACGTAAGATCGAATTTCCTAAGAAATCAATTAAGTTATATAATGACACATATGTAATTAAATTTTTCATCTGTTTTGTCAAGTTTCTAATCTTGACTTAGCCATTCTATTAATTATATATCTATACGATATAATTAAATACTTATTATGTATATAATAATGACTTAATTTCTACATCTTATCAATAGATATGTTATTCGCTTTTGGAATTATAAAATTTTACGGTTATCAAATTTGTTATGACTATTATATGAATCAATTTATCATGTATGTTTATTATAATTTTTGTATTCTAGAATATACTAATATGTAGAATTTTTTTTTGTTAAAATTTCCACTTTTGTGGCAAATGTTGCAAATATAAAATTTTTCAATTTTCTTATTTTGGGGACTCACTGTTCTCATTTATATCCCAAACGATGACGATGGCGCCTAAGTTGGCCAGCCTGAGGGAGAGAAGCCTCCCTAATCCTCCGCCACCCCCTGTCACGAGAGCGATTTCGCCATCTATGCTCTTCATTTTGTATCTCTTGGGAATGAACGACTTGATGATGCCATCCAATATCGCGAAGAGCGACAACAACAGGAAGACAATCACCTCCCCAATTGATCGTAAATATGTCATATTGGCACTATACGCACGGCAACGTGCGTGCTGTCTGTCTTACGTAAGGCCGGCGTAAAGTCAAATTGACAGCTTTTGCTTGTCGAGCTCTGCGTGGCTTCCCTGCAACTGGAGCTATCGATCGTTTGGTCTGATATTTCTTGAATCGCAGTGTGTTGAAGCTGTGTTTTAGAACTTGCAGAGTGGCGACAAACGATTACGCCGATGCCTCGATGTCTATACGTTTGACCCGATTTGACCTGAAATAGAAAAACACAGTCTTCAGATAACATGTCATCAATCTTACAAAAGAAAACAGATAACAAGAAGAGGGATAATTTATATCTCCGTTGAGTGTTTTCTTAAAGTAAATATATCAAGAGGCACGATAACACTCAACGCGTTAAATATAAATATACGATCCGTGTATAATATGAAGAATGTGTTCCATGTCTGATGTCATATGAATCCGTGTTATACAAATCACATAGATTACATATATGTATACATGGATTATGTATCCACACAACAAAATATATCTGAGATATAAACAGATATCTTTATGCCTACAATTTTAAGTCATATATCTGAGATATCGCTTATATTTTCAGATATTTGCAAAATATCTGCAGGACATCATTACTCGATATCACATTATATATATCTTTGAAAAAGATATCTCTGCAACATTTGCATACGAATATATGGCCGATATTCATTGCACAGTCAGATCTTATTATATTATAAAGATCAACTCAAGTTTATTCATAGTAATTAAAAAAAACATTTATTTAACCTTTATTCAACAATAATTTAATATTTATGTTGTATTAATAATTTATTTGCAATAATAATTTAAAAATATTTATTTAACATTTATTTTATTGGAGTAGATTAAATCGACACTAACTGGCAATTTATTGTGTGATTTCACGTACACGACGTTTCGGCTATAGGTTTTGGCCCTTATCAAGTGTATATCATTTACATATAAACGCTGTTTGTACCAAATCTTGATTGTGGCATTGTGCCAGCAAGCCAAAAGTCAAAAAGCTATAATGAAAAAAGAAAAAAAGTTATAGATCGTTGAAAGGCGCAATTAAATAAAGTAAACTTACAGGTCTTTGTGCGTCATATGTATGTTAAAACGGTCTAAAAAATGCGAGTTAAGGAATCATGTCAGCATCGCTCGCCGGTTAACGTTGTACTGATCGGTTATGTGGCTCTAATTACAATGTCATACGACCCGGGCAAGTTGCCAGTATCCCTCTGTAGATTAATTGTATTGTTATGTTTTTTGATGAAAAACATCTCAACGATCTCACGTTTTCTTGTTTGTTTCTTGCTGTGTAAGATCTCGGGATTCGACCAATCGAAATCATGTTTGTGTGATACACGGTGGTTGCTAACAACTGAGCGACTCCTTCCTTATGTTTGCTTGGTTCTCTTTAATTCGGGTCTCAATATGTCTTTTGGTTTGACCAATGTACGCGGCGTCGCAGTCAGTGCAATTAATTTTATAGACTACATTGGTCTGTTTGGCGCGTTCTAATTTGTCTTTCCCCTTCTTTATAACGCAGTCGAGTTTTTTGGGAACCGTATACACTGTATAAAAACCACAATTATTCAAAATGCGGCGTATTTTTTCGCTAAGGCCTTTGACATAAGGAATGGTAATGAAATTTTTCTTAGTATTGCCTACAATATTATTCTGAGTATTGTCTCTACTAGGCGAATTGCGGCTATTAAGTTCCTTAAATCTGTTTTTTACGCGTTTTTTAATAACGTGAGGAGGGTAACAATTATTCGAGAGTATCCTTTTGACTTTTTCAATGTTTTTTGCGTGGAATCGTTGGTCAGACAGTAGGATCGCGTGGTCAACTAGGTTTGCTATCGTGTTCAACTTATACTTTTGTGGATGGCTGGAGTAATTTTTAATGTAACGGCCCAAAAAGATGGGTTTAGTGTACCAATTCGTTCGTAAGGTATCACCATCTCGAATAACTGTCGTATCTAAAAAATTGATTGAATTGTTTTCCTCCATTTTGCATGTGAACTTTAGCCGAGGATGGTAATTGTTGAAAACATGTAGTATGTCATTGGCCCTTGATTTCGGAACGATCGCGATGACATCGTCGACGTATCTTCCAAAGAAAGGGATCACAAAATCTAACAATTTTAAGCAGTATGTCTCAAGATTGTCCATTACAATATCCGCGAGGATAGTCGAGAGGGGTGACCACATGGGGCTGCCAAAAATCTGTTCGTAAACTTGGCCCTCAAAATAAAAACTGGTGCAGGATAAAATCAAATCGATGACGTGCAAAAATTGTGCTAAGTTAAGATCTGTCATCCGTGAGATGTGGTTCCATCTTTTTTCTATACCTTTTAACACCAATTCCTTGAAAATGTTAGTGAATAGCGCTGTCACATCGAGTAAGATAAAGACCTCATCTTTGCTAATCTTCGTATTTTTAATTTTAGTCACGAAAGACCAGCTATCTTTAATGTGTGACTCGGGCTTCGGGATAGCGTCGTTCAAGATGTTATGGAAGAAGCTAGCTATGTTGTACAGAGGGCTACCTAGCGTGGACACAATGATAGGCAGTGGAAAACCGATCAGTACAACGTTAACCGGCGAGCGATGCTGACATGATTCCTTAACTCGCATTTCTTAGACCGTTTTAACATACATATGACGCACAAAGACCTGTAAGTTTACTTTATTTAATTGCGCCTTTCAACGATCTATAACTTTTTTTCTTTTTTCATTATAGCTTTTTGACTTTTGGCTTGCTGGCACAATGCCACAATCAAGATTTGGTACAAACAGCGTTTATATGTAAATGATATACACTTGATAAGGGCCAAAACCCATGGCCGAAACGTCGTGTACGTGAAATCACACAATAAATTGCCAATTAGTGTCGATTTAATCTACTCATGTATTTATTCACTGGCAAATAAATTCATCCTTATTTATTTTATTTTTATTTATTTACAATATTTATTTTACAAATAATATTTATTTTACATTAATTATTTATTTACAATAATAATTTGAAAAAACAGTTATTTAACATTAATTTAAGAAAGATGCACGGTAACGCATCTTTCCGTGCTAATTCGCAATGACGCCGATAGGCGGCGCATAACGGTAAGACTAACTCGTAAGTAAATTTCAGTAAGGTGCGAATATAAGCAGGCGTCGGCGAAGCGGCGAAGCAAAATCATGACATCCGGAAGACATATCTTCGCCGGCAACACTGCTGCGATGATATAAATAAAATAATATTTTTAAAAGTAAGATGTATGTTTTTCAAATATTAAAAAAATCTTTTAAATGTGAAATATTTATTTCTTCAAATCTTAAATTATATAATATTAAATAATATTGTACTATATTGTACGTTTGTAACATATATTTGCTTTTGATAAGGCATAGATATCCGATACATATGTAGATTCAGATATCATATCTGAGATAAAATTATCATGGTTTTTTATAATCTTGCAGATGTCGGTGAGATATTCTCATGATATCTCGACAAGTGTTGCACAATCAGATATTCTGTCATTCAGATATCTTCTAGATATCTTGGTGATATATTTTGCTGTGTGTGTATGCTTATGAAAATATATATTTGTAAAAGATGTGAGGGTTTATTTAAAGAAATGTAAAATAAATATTAAAGATATGATAAAGGAATATATTTAATTTTACTCTTTAAAACAAGCAAATATTAAAATTTTTCCGTCGTGTTATAGTTATACAAATGCGTGTTATATAGGAATCTACTGTAATAAATGTAGGATTGTTTAAAATACGGTATCTTATATACAAATTTTAATTACAAACGCGCGTGCATTAATTTTTTAAAATTTTGTTTATTTTTGTCAATATATTCGATCAATCACTCTTATATTGTTATATTTACCGGTTTTTTTGTATTGCATACTTTTAATTTTATAATTATATAATTGTAATCCTAATCTTTTATAACAACAATCATATAACATTTAAAAAAAACCTGGCTGGGGTAATATTTTTCGCAATATAAATTAAAAACTATTTGACCAAAATCCATGATCTAATTCATCGTCTCGATTTGATCTGAAAACGTGCTGTGTGAATCTGACAAATCTGGTCGGCTCGCAGTTTTTCAACGTTCATTTCGGAAAGATGATTGAATATTGCCAGTTAAAGTCGATTAAAAAATTCTTAACTTGTTAATTGTTAATTATCACTGGCGAAATAAATAATGTATTACTTATTATAAAAAAAATTTCAGATTATTTAATTTAGAAAGACTAATGCGCAAGATTATATTTGTGTTTTTAATATACATCACAGTTTGATACTAATAACAATAATAGTTCGAATGCCTTATATAACTTCCTCGACATTGGAACGTCCTGCTAGTAATGTTGTATACCTACTTCAGCTTTCATCCAGTATGTACACATAAGCCACAGTGTTATGTAGTTTAAGAAAGTGAACTGCTAACTTCGACGAGCGTGTTGTTAGTAAATCAAGAAGACCGTGAAAATGCCGTATTAATACACTGACCGTGAAAACTATTATAAGACAATTTAATTACTATACATTTAACAACGCAATCTAATGATAGATATTGTGACCTTCTTTTCTTGAAATCATAAATTTAATCCTTTAATTTGTTTGTTTCCGAGATATAATTAACCCAGAATAATATATTATTCACGTTCTAAGAAATATAAATCTATTGTATATGTGCATTGAACCGCATTATACTTTTCCTTATAATGACAAATCGTATCTCTTTATAATATAAATAGGAAATAGAAATAAGAATTAAGTTATCTCTCCTTTTAAAATATCTCTTTAAAAAGAGAATTTATTGAAAATATCAAAAATAATTTAAGATGGCACAGAAAACAGACAAAATGAAAGTGTATGGAAGTATTTCTGCTGTTTACATTGATAATGATTGGCGTAAATAGCATATAGTAAGTACTGATGCTGTACATGTTAAATTTTTATGTAATGTGATGATAAAAAACAACGCATAAGCATTCATATTGTATAGGTATTCATAGATATATGTCAGTTACATATCACAGACTTCTATATGTATATTAAACTGTTAAAACTAAACTGCTAATTCCTTAAATTTTTTATATATACCAATTCTGTACATGCGGAGAATTCTGCGCATACGCATATTAATAAGTATATATGTGTGATTCATTATAATCGAAACTCTAATTTGTATCTTATAGTGTCTCACTCTAGTGTTTTAAGAGAATTATTTTATAGCCTTCAAAATATATAACCATTTTAGGGTGCAGACTGCAGAAACATTATAAAACGTGTGCCATCAATGCGCATGCGCTAAACGGACTATATGTATACTTATTTCGTACATAAGAATTGGTGACTTATACATAAGGAGTTAGCAGTCTAGTAATATATAGAAATCTATATGTAGAGGAAAGTCCCCTATTATGAGATAAGTTCCTAATATGAGATAACGGGGTTTCTTTTAAACTGATAGGCCCAGATAGGGCCTAATAGTTTAAAAGAAACCCCGTTATCTCATATTAGGAACCTATCTCATAATAGGGGACTTTCCTCTACATATACAGTATACACACACATACGGTCGAAGTTCTGTAACTGGAATGCGAATGGATCAGATAATAATTCGAGTTATGGCCGGTATTCATAGTCGGATCTTATAGATATTTAAGATCGTCTTAAGTCTGGTCAAAGGCAGTCTTAAGACTCCATCCAGCCCATGAAATGCCTGTATTAGCATCTTAAGGCATACTTAAGACGATCTTAAAATAAGATCCGATTATGAATACCGGCCATAGAGGTTTATATTCTTCACAAGTTGTACAGGCATTTTTCGAGATGTAGAAGTCAATTTTGAAATAATTTAAGTTGTGTAGAGGTAAAATTACAGGTAATTACTACATTAGCGAGTACTTAGAGTTAATATTCTATTTTTCTTTAACTTGTAAAGGTTTTCTATAAGGAATGAATAAAAAGTCGAATTGTAGAGGTTTTCGAGTTAGGGAGATTTGCATATGTATGTGTATTAATTGTATATATGTACATATATAATGTACATATCCATATAATGTATATGTGAGCACATACAGTACATATATGTACATATATGTGCAAGTATGTCAATATTTTTACATTCTTATTGCTTTTGTCGGTACGACAAAGGGGCAGAGATTTATACGTGCATCTGTTATTACTATAAAAATGTAATGTTTACCATAAATTTATCGATTTGTGGATATTTTATCGTGCTAGCGCACCGCTTTCTAACAACCGATAAAACTCACTTTCAATTTTCAACTGCGATGTTAACTTCCACAGGATCATGTGATGTGCCAGATAACAAATTACTATAGTTGAGTAATCATTAGTTAAAAAGTCTATTATCTAAATAAATAATAATACTTATAAAATAATAAAAATAAATAAAAATAAATAATAATAGATAATGTCAATCAAGGGATATTGTTAAGGCATTTTTATACCCATTATTAGTTATTTGTTACATAAATATGTGTTTCGGAACCGTCAAATGTTCTTTTCTATTAAAGTTCTTTAGTCGATTTAGTAGAATTTTTATAAAAGTTAAACCTTTGACTTCTATAAAAGAATCCGCTTTAATAGAATTTTTGAAGTTTAGTTATAGATATAATTAACAATTATAGATAGAGATATAAATATAAACATAAATAACAATTTTTCTCAACATATTTCTCAAAAGAAAATCGCAATCAGATAAGCCAAAAGACTATAATTAAACTGATGCAATTAATAAAAATCTAACAGATTTTTATTTACAAGTACAGAGAGTGGAAAAGATAGCAACGAATCGATTTTATGAAAATTAAATACTTGGAATCGTATCATGCACGCGGGGTAATCTCACGTTCCTCATATGTTAATGTGATTCAATTGCAACTATGGACAAGCAGTAAACCACAATTTTTTTTATTGTTGTAGCGGCAGACGGTAGACATTTCAGTTAGTCTTGCTGCAGATTTAATTGACTTTCACTGCATGAATATTCTTATCTTTGACGTCATTGTATTTTCCACTGCGGTGTTCTAATATCGATCATCAAACTTGTTATTTGCTTTAATCATCTTAATGCGTCCGTAATTATATTAAAGAATTAGATTGAGAGAGAGAGAGAGAGAGAGAGAGAGAGAGAGAGAGAGAGAGAGAGAAAGAGTCGCAATTTCGTATTGCAAAATAGCAAACATACATTATAAATATATTATAAATATATTAACCTAACATAATACATTTAATCTATTGTACAACAAATAAAACTGAAAATTATAAGCTTATATTTTGAAAAAATTACATTTGTTTCATTGTCGGATAATCTCTTTTTGTTAAAAAAAATACACATTTTATAATAAGAAAAAATGTAAAAAATAAAATTACGCACAAAAAGATCAATCGTATAATAATTCAAACTAACAATTCTAAAAAAAGTAATACATATCCTTACCTATCGATCAGTCGCGGAAAGGTAAAAACAGATATTTAGAAAAATATAAAATTGGGCACAAAACGCACACCGTATTAACACGATACAAGATACACTTTGCGGAATGTATGTGGTGAATGTATGTCCTACCAGCACTACGGTCGTCGGTATACTGAATGGAACGCCTTGCTTTGGCTCGAAGCTGTACCTTCACCTCGGAATAATCGTCGAATCAGGGAGACGTCAGGTCGTTGCAAACATCGCATGTATGTAGGTATATTTAGAATCATGCATGTCCTCGCATGTACATCGCTATTGTATTGCCATACACAAATGTAATAGGATGGTGCTCATGAAAAAGTAACTCTTCCTTGATAGGTAAATATTAATAGTAAAAAAATAATTGCTAGTACAAAAGGATTCTTTCAGATCACTATGGTAAAAGAAGGACCAATCAAAGCTTATATTATAGCTGTAAGCGCATATAATCTGTTATAAAAAATATGAAATAAAAAATGAAAAGATTTTTATACATATAAAGTCAATATTTTTTAAATAATTTTTGTACAAAAATATTAAAATAAGATTATCAAGAAGTGAATATTTTACAAAATATGTTATATATTCTGACATAAAATAAGAAATATTTTCTTTTGGAGACATAACTAAAACATGGAATAGAACATTGATAAGATATTTCCATAATGTGCGTTTGTTATGACAAACATGTACGTTCGTCATAAATATGTAATATCTTAAATTAAATGTTTATCATATAGAATTAATATTTTATAATTTTGCAGAAGCATAAGATTTCCCATTCAAAATTATTCGTAATCGCGCGAAATTAGTTCTATATATTTATATAAAATTTAACGCTGTAATGATCGGCATGATTCGAATAAGGGAAATATTTTTTGGAAATATTTTTAAAATCAAGCTTACTAGATATTATATAGTGTGCGGCAACGATAAGTATTTTACGACAATATAATACGCGATGATTTCTCGTATAAAAATAAATCGCGGAATATTTTTTTATAGTTACTATATCTAATCACTATATATACTTTATCTGTACAGACTGATAAATGAGCAAACAATACAAATGATAGAAAACCAATACATATTGCTAATGTTTAGGAATCTGAATTTAACCCTTAAATGCCACACTTCAAAAAAATCTCATAAATGACACATGGGGTGTAAACAACCCCAGTATGAAAAAGTCTCCTACTCATTGATTTTTTGATATTTAGTTATGAAAATTATTTTCAATGTTGTTCAAGGCTTAGAAAAGAGAATAAAATGCTTATATTGTTAAAATTTCAATTTCAACAATATAAAAATTGTCACATGTTATCGTTCGTATGGAGTGGGGTCCGCAGTACCCCACAGTAAGGGAGGGGTACTGCAGTACCCCACCCCTACTTTGAACCTTTCTAAACAGCTGCTGCCAGTAAACTGAGTACTGCTAAGTGTACAAACGGGTAGTTCAATCACTCAACTATCATCAGAGGGAGCCATGAGCTCCATTTTTGGCGGGAACATTAAAAATATATAATTTAAAAGGGTCTGGGGTGCACCACCCCATGTGGCATTTAAATAGAAATGTTAAGTAAATTAAAAAATACGGTAGATATGTATACGGCAGATTTTGAAAAAGATTTTCTTCATTCTTCGAAACAAAATATTTAAACAAAAGGTATCTAATACCTACAACTAGAGTTCTGAGAAACATTCGGAACATGTTAATACTACGGATTTAAAAGATATTTGGGTTTGGAAGATATTCTCATTTAAAACTTTCCATATAAATCTTTACTAATAATTATTATGTAGTTGTAACCTGACCGTTAAACAGATTGTTAATTAATCATGCTGATATTTTGACGCGATAGCTACGAATATAAACGTATGTATACAGGGTGTTTCTAAAACTATGTCAGAGATTTTAAGGGCGTATTGTAGGGGCCAAAATAAGAAAAAAAGTTCTTATAAACATGGGTCTAAAAATGCTTTCCCTCAGAGTTATAAGCCCTTTAAAGTTGGGGGAAAAAAGATCCACACAGAAACACAGCAAAAATTATGAGTTACAGAAATCTCTAACATCAAAAAATGGAAGAACAATCAATCCACGATCGACCGCGTGTGTCCGGCGTGGGTTCGGCAGTGCAAATTCAGCAATTGGGAAAGCATTTTTGGATCCATGTTTATAGGAACTTTTTTTCTTATTTTGGCCCCTACAATACGCAATTAAAATCTCAGACATAGTTTTAGAAACACCCTGTATAAGTCACACATAGTGTGAGAAGCAAGAGACGGTCATCTGTCTACATTGACAACATACACAAAGTGCGACTGATATTGTACATAATAGTAGCAAAAAATTCTGTCCGGAAATATAATTCAAAAGTTTTAGATAAATTTCTTTATACAAGACTTTTATTATCAAAAAATTATGATACGTATGTATGTAAAACTAAAATTAAAAATTTGTGTTTTTATAACAACCTATTTAGTATCTTCTGACATATTTTATCTTGATAAAATTTATTTGTAACATGGAATATCTTTGAGAGCTTTCAAAATACGTGATCTTCACACTGACAGTACTCTCACAATAATGAATAAGCAAGCGAGGGAACCAATCAGCTTCGCAGAGAACTGGCAATAATAAACCTCTTAGGTGTCTTCTTCAAGAATGGATTAATAATTCGCCGTTTCCCACTAAAAAAACCATCAAACACATTAAATATGACATGTTTTCAGTTTGTTACGCAGTGGCTATTATTATTTATTTATTTATTTATTTATTTATTTATTTATTTACTTATAAAAAAAATAACTTTTTATAATTATATAGAAAAACGTGAGATTTACAAAGCAGTATTATTTTCGACAGATTGTAAGACTTGTGTAAACTGCGTAAAGTTAATTTAATCGTAACGTGCGCACGCGCGCGCGCGCGCAAGAGAGAGAGAGAGAGAGAGAGAGAGAGAGAGACTCGTTAACAATACTAGATATATATATTTTGTCCTAAATGAAGCGCAAAAGATAAATAAAATGTGAATTTATTTGTCTGATCAAATCCTGTAATTATTTAAACAAATAGTGGATAGTGCGTAGATAAATTAGTAAAGTGCGTAGATAAATCAGCATAAACATTTAATTCATTGCTTGCCAGAGTATTAACAAGAAAAACTGCCAAGTTGAGAGTATTATAGACATTGTGATTATTATTGAGAACAGAATACACATGAACACACAGATTGTTAAGTACTCTTCGGTCGATATTCATAGTCGGTTCTTATATTTAAGACCGTCTTAAGTACAATCTTAAGATGTCATGAACCAATCACAGAGCCGTATTAGCGTCTTAAGACATTACCTACTTAAGACGGTCTTGAAATAAGATCCGACTATGAATACCGGCCTTCATGTCTCCAAGAAAACAAATCGCTCGATATATGCAACGTTTCATGTCACACTGATCTGACTTTGGAAGCAACAGCAAAAGTGAAAGTGGTTCGCACAAAACAGATTGGTGGTCCTAACGACTGGATCACAATCTTAAATTCTGAGATCGAGGCAAGCGATCAAGACACAACTGGTTATAAAATAAGGTATTTTAAATATTTTGATCAAATTAGATTGGGCATACTATTGCGTGTAAATTATAAAACATTGACTTTTTTTTAATACATAGATAATATATAAGTAGTTTGTCAATAAAATGTTGCTAAAGTAAAGTACTAATTCCTTGTTCTAAGATATTGATTATTTTTTAAAATATTTTCAAAAGTTACTTCTTTTAATGATTCTTTTCAGTAAATACAATATTTGAATGTATAATTACAAAATGTATATAATTTCAATTTTCAATTAATTATAATAGTAGCTATATATTCTATCTTTTTTATCATATTCTATGACCTATTTTGTTTTTATCAAAGGTGACTTATTGTTAGTTTAAATTTAAGAATTAAATAATAAAGAATGATACTGCTAACGGCCGCGATTTTTGCTCCTTGATAAAATAAAACAAATGAATAAAACATCCACGTGCCGGTAACTCAACGCTATACATAACGTAAAATGTTATGTTTAAACATATGTATTTTTCTTATTCTAAACTAATGATTTAATGTATCTAATAAAATAGTAATAGTTTTATAAAATTTTAGTTTGTACAACCACTACTGATGATTACATTAAATATATGATCAATCAACAAACGATAAATCTGTACACCTAAAAATAATAAAGAATGATACTGCTAACGGCCGCGATTTTTGCTCCTTTATAAAATAAAACAAATAAATAAAAAATCCACGTGCCAGTAACTCAACACTATACTTATACATAACGTAAAATGTTATGTTCAAACATATGTATTTCTCTTATTCTAAACTAATGATTTAATGTATGTAATAAAATAGTAATAGTTTTATAAATATTTAGTTTGTACAACCACTATACTGATGATTACATTAAATATATGATCTATCAACAAACGATAAATCTCTACACCTACAAATATGCATTTATTATTTTAATGAACTATTTAAATTTGTTTTTACCAAACATTGCAAAAAATCTCCGATATAAAAAAAAAACTTAACAGATTATATTCAGATAGGGTCAAATATCGATTTTTTTATCCAAAGGTATAATTATTCTGAAATATTCGGATAATATGTGCTAGGAATGGGCTAATTAAAAATCCAGGCGCTGTATTGGTTGCGCAGTTATTTTTTCTTTATTGTGATCAATTTCGTACGTTTCGGTCCTCTCGTTGGACCATCTTCAGCTATGCACTGATTAGTACAATAAAAGAATTCAAAATAAAAATAAAATATAAAAATGTGAATCCAGATAATTTAGATTATGTGTGTGTTCGTTTATGCATGTCGTTAGTTACATACGTGGACAAAGATTTATGAGGTCGCACTTGGTCTCGATTATTCGGAGCGGGCGAGCGCAGTAAGCCTCCTTTTTCGGTTCCAGCCGTAAAGGGTGGTTGTTGGTTGTGTGCATTCGCATCTTTAGTGTTCGAAAGGTAGGGTGAGAATGAGTTTCTTATGGAATTCTGTTTTTAACTTGAGTATAGGAGGTTACTTACTCTGTCCGCTGGATCGAGAACCGCGGGTCATGAGAGACGATCTTTGACTGTCATTGGTTTTTATATGTTAGTCAATGTTATATTTGTCGGATAGTTTTTCTACATGTTTTTGTTACGCTGTTTTAAATTTTTGGTAATTTATTGATGATGCTATAGTATGCATAGTGGAGGCTCTCAGGGTCGCTTTGTAAATTAAGACTACTGTTGGTCTGCCTTTTTATGTATATAATTTCTGACACCGATTGCCTCCCGTAAATGCGTTCCTCATCCAATATTTCCACGTTATCCCATGCAAATTCATGATTTTCAAGCCTGTGGTCCGTGATGACTGAGTGTTGCGTCGTATTTCTTCTCATGTGGTTACGGTGTTCGTTAATACAAGTTTTTAAAAATCTTCTCGTTTGTTCCACATAAGAAGCGTCGCAATCGTTACAAGATATTTTATATATTACGTTACTATGTAGTTTCCCCCCCGTAGGTAATGGGTCTTTATGTACTCGTATAAATCGTTTTAATTTATTCAAAGCGGTGTACGATATCTTTGTTTGCAAATCACGGGCCACATTTAAAACAGCGTAACAAACACATGTAGAAAAACTATCCGACAAATGTAACATTGACTAACATATGTACACAAATAACGATGCGCGACATGCGACAACACCGGAATTAAAAACCAACAACAGTCAAAGATCGTCTCGCATGACTCGCGGTTCTCGATCCAGCGCACAGAGTAAGTAATCTCCTAAACTCAAGTTAAAAACAGAATTCCATAAGAAACTCATTTTCACCCTACCTTTCGAACACTAAAGATGCGAATGTACACAACCAACAACCACCCTTTACGGCTGGAACCGAAAAAGGAGGCTTACTGCGCTTGCCCGCTCCGAATAATCGAGACCAAGTGCGACCTCATAAATCTTTGTCCACGTATGTAACTAACGACATGCATAAACGAACACACACAAAATCTACATTATCTGGATTCATATTTTTATATTTTATTTTTATTTTTAATTCTTTTATTGTACTAAACAGTGTATAGCTGAAGATGGTCCAACGAGAGGACCGAAACGTACGAAATTGATCACAATAAAGAAAAAATAACTGCGCAACCAGTACAGCCCCTGGCTCTTAATTAGCCCATTCCTAACACATTGACCATTACACGAGCCTTCTACTTCAATTCGGATAATAATTCCCAAAAGTAACGAAGCAATGACTACTTAAAATATGGACGATCAGAGTTGATTGACTCATACTGGGTGGTTCCGGACATTTGCGACAGACTTAAAGGGGTGCTAGATGTTGGTAAATTGAACAATTTTTGTTAAGTAACCCGTGTCCGGCGACGCCTCTTTAAGGGTGCGTCAGTCAATGCACCGTAGATGCAATGCTTGTATTGAGGTTGCCGGTCGCAATTTTGAACATTTGTTGTAATAAAATACACAAAATATAAACTAAAAACGTATGATTTTTTAAATTCTAATCTAACTATACAGAAATCAAACAGCGTTTAACAAGTTTAAAAACAACGCTTAGCGCCTTAAGGAGGCGTCGCCGACACGGGTTACTTAATAAAAATTGTTCAATTTACCGAGATCTAGCACCTCTTTAAGTTTGTCGCAAATGTCCGGAACCACCCTGTATATTAGGTAAAAAGACCGTTCGTATTTTTTCATCTCCTTGGTAGATTAGGATAGATATTTTTAAGGATTTTATCATATAGTCGGTAGTCAATGTTGTGAAGGTAAAGGAAAATCTAATCACTGCTTCTATAAAAGAAAAAATTCAGTTATAGGTATTTGTTTTTCAAACGTGTACTTATTGTTAGTAAGTTAATTTTTGAATGTAGGTATAGGGTGCAAATTATATTTTGGATGTTTCTAGGTGACATAGTGCGTTGAATTGGAAAAAAAAGATTTGGAGGAAAGTTTATACATCAGGTGAATTCTAGTATAAGATATGAGAAAGAAAAGACAATCTTCCAAAAATAGATATTAACAAAATAAAAAAAATAAATATTGAGAAATGAGCAATTTTACTGAATGCAGGGCGCTAAAAGCTTCCAACAAAGCAAGAATTTGTTATCCATACGGAAGAACGTTTCTAAAATTATCTATTGAAAACATATTAAATAATAAATAGTCCTAGCATTGATGATTCCATGTGAATTAAAAGCGCGTAAAATTCGGTAACTATATATATATATATATATATATATATATATATATATATATTTCTTTTAGCACTTTCACCTATTCTCGATATGATCTCGTTGTTTATCATGATTTCCCGTGCTGTTCTCGTTACTCATGAGATGTATAGCTTTCAAGTGCTTGTTCAATGAACTTGTTGAACCGGAATATTCAAAGATTGCATCGCAAATGTTACAGGTAACAGATTTTTTGTCATCTGATTTGGTGCAGTACTTCCACACCCAACTTTTTCTACTGGGCATAATTAAAAATTTAGATTATACAAATTATTAAATTATTAAATGAGCACGTGCATGTATTACGTCCTCGAAATTCACGAAATTATTAATTTACCATCGAACAGTTGACTACGTTTCCATGACTACTATTTATTGAAATTAATAATTTCGTGAATTACGAGGACGTAATACGTGCATGTGCTCATTTAATAATTTAATAATTTGTATAATCTAAATTTTTAATTATGCCTAGTAGAAAAAGTTGGGTGTGGAAGTACTGCACCAAATCTGATGACAAAAAATCAGTTACCTGTAACATTTGCGATGCAATCTTTGAATATTCCGGTTCAACAAGTTCATTGAACAAGCACTTGAAAGCTAAACATCTCATGAGTAACAAGAACAGCACGGAAAATCATGATGAACAACGAGATCATAGCGAGAATAGGTAAAAATGCTAAAAAAATATATATATATCCCTTGTGGGGTTGCTAGTCCCCCATTGGGCGCCTTCCCAGGTGGCGGGTCGGGGAATGCTCGCCGGCTTGCCGGAGGGTACCGGGGAAATAAAATACCCGGGGTGGACCAAAACTAGCAGAGCAGGCAATGCATAGAACGATTACGGAGATAATTACCCCAGGTGGCAGCCCGAGTATCAACTCGGAAAATCCACCCTTTTCAGAGGCAGGTTTCACGGATTCTGGGGGAGGCCATTCATTGCTTACCTACCATACAGATCACTCTGATCAGCAGAGAAATTCGGAGACAGTAACCACAATAGAAGGATCATCCATCAGGGAAGAAAACGAGAAGTTTCGGGCTAAAATAAGTGAAATAGAGATCTTTTGTGCAGAAATGAAGAAGGAGATTTATATGCTCAAAGCGGAAAATGATATGCTAAAAAAGTTAAAAAACGATAATAATAATAACGGCCAGACCCTACTAGAGAACAATAAGCCTATAGAGAAAAATATGAACGATTCGAAGCAGTCATCAAGTACTATTATAGAAGAATACACTAGCGAAAACACCAACACGGTGCAAGAGTACCACACGGATGAAGAGGAGTTAGCGTGGGAAACATCTGCTGGCTGGCCTTTACCAAAAAAAAGACCCTCTAAAAAACGAAAAGCTGTATCTTCCCCGGAAGATTTAGCTGAACTTGATAAAGCGGATAAATCAAGAGAAAGGAAGATAACTCAGAATAAAGAACAAGGGATAACAGTTTACCCCTCTACTAGTGCCGACAAAACCGTGAGTAAGAAAAAGGCTAAATTCCCACCGTTTAATCTGATCAATGTGAAAGAATACAACATTATAATGGAAATAATCAATATGTTAAGTAAAGAACCTGCACCAATAATCACCAAAGGGGCTGAAGGGAAATACAAAATCTACGTTTATAGTGAAAAAGACTTTAGAGCACTGTCCAACATCCTTGAAAAGAAAGGTATAGAATGGTTTAACTATGAAAACAAAAGTGAAAGGCCAAACAAAGTGATGATGCGAAGATTGGACGGATCTATTGGTACTGAGGATATTAAACTAGCGCTCACGGATATGGGATTCAATATCGTTGATGTCTCGAATATTCACATTAAGAAAGCTAACCCCCCCCCCCCCCCCCCAAGGAACACACCAAAGTCAAAATTACATCATTTTGACGTCATGGTTACATCACGGCAGAAGAAGTCAACATGATGATTTTTCGTTACAATTTTTGACTGCTTCTTGACGTCAAGAAATAGTCTTACTGTATATTAAGACTATTTCTTGACGTATGCATGGGAATTCAGTAAATTTTTCTTTACTGTGGTATTAGAAGAGGGTATTAAAAACATATCACATATATTTATTCAGTGAAATACATATGAAACAAATTTATTACATAAATATATATACATGCATTATAATATAACATATATATACAGGGTGTATCATTTTAAGTGATTCAGCTGAATAACATGAAAAATTGCAATGTAATCAAAAAATGTTTTAGACAAAAGTCGTATGGTTTCAAGGGGGACATAAGATGGTGGCAATGATTTGACCTTGGATGGTCGTTTGAAGCTCACGTGAATGTTACCTCCAATTTCTTACATGCAACCCCCTATATTGTAGTATATCGTTTGAAAGGGCATAAAATAAGAAAATTTTTGGCGCTAACCAGAGGTTAATACGTTGACCCGTTCGGGAGTTATTTAAGGTCAAAAATTGACTTTTTCCAACTTTGACCTTAAATAACTCCCGAACGGATTAACGTATCGACCTCTGGTTTGCGCCAAAATTTTTCTTATTTTATGCCCTTTCAAACGGTATACTGCAATATGGGGAGTTCCATTTCAAATTTTTGAGTTAGAGCACCCTGGGACACTAAAAAATTTTAAGTAAAACTCTCATATTGCAGTATACCGTTTGAAAGGGCATAAAATAAGAAAAATTTTGGCGCAAACCAGAGGTCGATACGTTAATCCGTTCGGGAGTTATTTAAGGTCAAAGTTGGAAAAAGTCAATTTTTGACCCTAAATAACTCCCGAACGTGTCAACGTATTAACCTCTGGTTAGCGCCAAAAATTTTCTTATTTTATGCCCTTTCAAACGATATACTACAATATAGGGGGTTGCATGTAAGAAATTGGAGGTAACATTCACGTGAGCTTCAAACGACCATCCAAGGTCAAATCATTGCCACCATCTTATGTCCTCCTTGAAACCATACGACTTTTGTCTAAAACATTTTTTTATTACATTGCAATTTTTCAGGTTATTCAGCTGAATCACTTAAAATGATACACCCTGTATATGTACATGACATGCGCAGTATATATTAATATATACATACAAAACTACGTACATACTTATTCTTTCTTTTTTGCACATCATATTTGTTATAAAAGAATATACTAGTATTAGAGACTGAAAAATTGAAAGTGAAATTATATATTATATGCGAAGAAAAAAGTCTATGTCTCGTATAACAAAAAGCATAAAGGAATGATTCTGAAAAGTAAGCAGTTAATACAAACAAAAGCCATACGCCTTTATTGCACATAGACTATTAATTAAAATAAAAGTAAAAGAAAGTCAGCGTTTTCTGCACCAAATGTACAGAGAACAAACTAAAAAAGGCAACGTTTAAAATAAATGTTTACACTTTTAATCAAATTTGTTATGAAAGAGAACATACTATAAATATTAGAGACTGGAAAATTGAAACTAAAATTATATATATGCAAAAAAAGTCGTCTATGTCTATATATAACAAAAAGCGTAAAAGAATAATTCTAAAAAGTAAATAGTAAATACAAACAAAAACGATATGTCTTTATTGCACATAGACTATTTTGTATTAAAGCTTAAAGTAAAAATAAAAAAAAGTCAGCATTTTCTGCACCAAATTACAGAGGACAAACTAAAAAAGGTACTAATTTTATTCTTATATAGTATAACGTTTAAAAATAAAAAAAATTGTTCGCATTTATACCACACGCTGAGCACTGGTGCTAAACCAACGTTTCACGTAATCTTCAGGCTTCTTTAAGTCGACTGTCTTACCAAATTTCTGCAGAATAGCAGCTGTAAGGAAACAACTATCACTATTCAACAAACTTGTCTGTTTTGAAATACAATTTTAATAATTAATTTAAAAGATTATATAAAAAATAATTAGTTAATGTAGAATAAACAATTACAAATAATTTAGTCAACACATTTTTAAGTAGTAAATTATTCACCTTGTATAACCTCATACGTTTTACTCTTGTTGAAAGCTATTTTGGTTTTCTGAGTACCTCTCCAACTAATACATCTGGAAAGGGAATTCGTGATCACTTTCGGGAATGCAGACTGCAGAGCAACAACTTCTGAATCGTTGTTTTTTATTTTTGCCGCGAAGACATCTACCTGTACAATTATAATTTCATAAATAAAATAACATTATAAATATTATTTTAATCTTGTTAGATCAGTAACAGGGCGCAAACGGAAAAACATAATTTTTAGCAACTAAAAATCAAGCAGACTGCTGAGATATGTTTTAATATTTACCACGTATGTAAATGCATCGTCATCTGCGAGAATTTCTTCCAGTTTTTCCCACTCCTTCTGTGCGTAGAGGAAATGCTGGGATTCCGTGTGGTCGCTTCAATTTTATTTCTTCTGGAAACAGTTTTTTTATGATACGGTCTAACTTGAGGTCCAAGTAGTCAAGCTTGATGCGTTCTTCTTCTTGAACTTTGACAATATTGTCAAGAACGTTCCACATCCACATGATATCTGTGCATCCTGGAAATAATACCAATGCAGTTTATTTAATCGATTTCACACTCATCTTAAATTGACATGAAAATGAAAAAAAGTACTTACTGTCATTACCTTTTCCCTTCTTGCGGGAGAAGTCGCCAGAGCCTTATTATAAAAAATATATCGTATATAGTTAAAAACAAATTAAATAGTTAGGAAACAAATTAAAACATTATTCTCACCTCTCAAGACCGATTATACGGTATCTCTCTTTACTGTTATCCCTATTAGCAAGGTCTTGCTGTGCAGACCTGTGTTCCTTCAAGTTCTGCATATCATTGCTATCACTAAGTTCATTATTACTTTGGAAAACTTCACTTCGCTCCCTCTCACCTCCTAGCTCATGCAATGAGGAGGAAATTTTAAACTCTGTTGATGTTTGTGTTGCGTCCGCATCTCCGTTGCCGTTCCCCGACGCGGTTGCGACGGCGCCGCTCGCCGTTGTCGCCGTCGTAGCTCTGATTAACCTCTCCAATCGTACATCGGACATGTCGTCGCAGGCGCGCATCATGTTGAACCAGCCGATCGGCCAGAATTGCGTGCCACTGCCATCCACTACGCCGATCGTGGGTACGGGCGATACGGGCGCGCCGTTCGTAGCCGAGACGGGCATGTAATATGTATATATATATATATGTAAACGCGAGCCGATGAGTGCACGCACCGAACTCACGATCGCAACTTCCCCGCAAACGGCAAACCGCAAACTCACTTTTTTGCTTGCCGCTCTCACGTTCGCACTTCGCCCGCTGACTGCTCGTCTTGCTCGTCCCCAACTCACCCGGCTCACCCCAACTGTCGCTATAGCGGACTCTCGTCGGCTGACGCCATATTGAATTTTGCTGCCTGATGGGTATGCACCAGACAAAACAGTGAGTCACAATAAAGTCAAAATGTCGTCAAAATGATGGTAAAATAATGGTAAAACATTTTGATATAATTTTGACTTTATTGTGACCGTCAATTTTTCGTCATACAGAAAATTCGTGACCATTTTGAATCAAAATACAGTCATTTTGACTATCTGTTGACTTTGGTGTGTTTCTTGGGCCGTAATATAAGTGAAAAAATTAGGATTAAGGCCCCATATGCCTGTTTGGCATATGGGGCCTTAAAAAATGTTTTGAGTAGTTGCCCGCGGTTTCTGGTTTTGGTAGGGCGCGGCGGGTTCGCGAGATGACCCCCCCTCGGGGTGGTCTTACCGATGAATTTGAAATACTCACAAATGTTACTTGTCTATTTGTCAGGACACCGCACAACTGAGTCCTGTCCGTTTTGGTTTCTCCGCGGTTGAGATCTGTCCGTAATCACCGCTAAGTTCTGTCCGACTGCTGAGTACATCCGCGATCACGTCGACCGTTGGACCACTCGATGCGCCACACAACGTTAAGAGCACTTTCGCGGTCGATCCTTTCTTGAGATGAAGCCGAGAGATATGATAGAGTGATCCGATAGCTCTTACGCTCGGGAGAGATCCGATAAACTCGAAAGCGAGAGTAATTAGCCACAAATAAATCGGTAACCACCGTCGTGCGCGAGAGACTCGTAAAACACGTGTGTTTTAAGCAAACCGGAAATTCGACGACAAGACCGCACTCAAGAAGACCCGAGAGTCCATGAAAACCGATAGATCACCCGCGGCGAATCGATTCGTGCCCTACGGTGATTGGTCCGGGCCGAGCGAATCGTGTGCCGAGGCATGGTGGTATGTGCGTAGGGGACCGGTATGTCGCGAACCGTGCAAATTGTTCGAACATTCCGCCCGCCTTCGACAACAGCGTTGTAGAATGATCTTATGAGGCTGTCGGTGCTGAGTTTGCGTCCGTGGATGAGTGCTCCGAGGCGAGAGGAAGAATTGCGAGCCTGGCAATGGGTCGCTTGAGCTCCGTGGTAGCGGTCTTGAGGGTGACAACCCTACAGAGACCGTCACCCCCTGGGTGAAGATTCGTCACTCGAGCGAGAGGCCACTTAGATGGGGGGAACCGTTCGTCGGTGATTAGCACTAGTGAGCCCACCTGGATCTGCGTAGACGGATGATGCCACTTGGAAATTGAGAGTTGACGTTGGAGATACTCCGTTGACCATCGAGCCCAAAAGTGTTGTACTTGCTGTTGGATAAGTTGCCACCATGATAGTCTGGTGATCGGTACCGCAGAAAGAGATGGCTCCGGGATGGTGGTAGGTGCTTCACCGATGAGGAAGTGCCCGGGGGTGAGAGCCGAGGAATCATCCGGGTCATCTGAGAGAGGGCACAGCGGCCTTGAGTTGAGCACGGCCTCTATTTGGACTAGAAGAGTTGTAAGCTCCTCATAAGACAGTAGCTGCTCGCCGATCGTCCGCCAAAGGTGATATTTCACCGACTTGACCGCTGCCTCCCATTTGCCACCAAAATGAGGAGTAGCCGGAGGGTTGAAAGACCATTTAGTTCCGTCGTTGGTCAACAGTTGAGACAGGTCCTTGAATTCCTTCGTTCCGGAAGTAAAGAGACGTTTGAGTGCGGCATCGGCTCCGAAAAAGTTGGTGCCACAGTCACTGAACAGATCTTCGGAACGCGGCGAGAAAACCCTCCGTGGAGTAGTCTGTGACGACCTCTAGGTGAACCGCTGAGGTCGGGAAGCAAACGAAGATTGCTATCCACCCCTTGTGAGTTTTGGCACCTCGGCCTCTCCAGGTTTTGAGTGTGACCGGGCCGGCGTAATCCACTCCAGTGGTGAGGAAGGGTCGGGATGGAGTGACCCGGGGTGAGGGGAGTTGTCCCATGAGTTGTTGTGCCCGCTCGCCTCGATATCGAACGCATCGACAGCAACGAAGGATGTGAGACCTGACGGGAGCCCGTCCTCCAAGTATCCAATAGGCCCGACGGAGGTACGTTAACGTCAATTGAGTCCCGCCGTGAAGAGTCCGTAGATGAGCGTCCGTGATGATAAGTTGAGATAGTGGTGAGTCCCAAGGGAGAATTGCCGGGTGCTTACTCTCGGGGTCCAGTAAGGCGTTCTTGAGTCGCCCCCCCCCCCACTCGGAGAATACCTGCTTGATGGATGAATGCCGTGAGTCTAGAAAGGGGGTGGGATTTGGGCAGTAGTGCTCCGCGTGAGAGGACCTTAAGTTCCGATGAGAAATATGCCGCTTGAACCGACCGC
Source organism: Harpagoxenus sublaevis (assembly GCA_030770355.1). Taxonomy (NCBI): domain Eukaryota; kingdom Metazoa; phylum Arthropoda; class Insecta; order Hymenoptera; family Formicidae; genus Harpagoxenus; species Harpagoxenus sublaevis. Next base: position 196,362 of record JASTWR010000194.1, read on the forward strand.
AGCCAGAATAACCGAGCTGATGCAAAGTCACCGGAATTGAGGGGGGTGACGAGTGATGACTGAGGTACCCCTTTTAGTATTGCAATGTACCGTTGACAGGTGGCCGTGATTACATATGCTAACATTTAGCAGAGATGAGGATCTTAAGAAAATCTTTGATATTAAAAATGTATTATATACCAGAGTTAATAGAGGAACTACTAACCAATCCCGAAATAGTTAAACAATGTAAAAAATGCCAAGGATTTGATCATACTAAAAACTACTGCCATGGCAAAGAAGTTTGTGTTAAATGCGCGGGAAAGCATGCTTCTAGCAAATGTACAAGGGGCAAAAACACCACTCCAAAATGTGCGAACTGTAAACAAGAAGGACATGTGGCGAGCTACCGTGGCTGTCCTGTAGCAAAAAAGCCTAACAAGCTAGAGATAATATATTAAAAGACCTAAAAGCTAAAAATCAGAATCAAAAAAAGAATTCCACTAAAGCCCAGGCTTTAGCGGGAATAATTAGAGCTGATCCCGTAAACTTAGTAACTCAGAGGCTAACTGAGAAAAAGAATTATGCACAAACAGTTAAAGCTGCCACTAAGGAAACAAAGTACAAGGAATAGCAAGGGAATTATGTTACAGACAACTCTGTCGAGGAAATTCTACGGCAAATATTAAATAATCAGGAAAATTTTGAAAAAAGGCTTTTTAACATCGAAAATAATATTAAAATGTTCATAGACAAATCAAATGGCTAAGGAAGTTAGAATTGCCCTATGGAATGCTAACGGTCTTAAACAACGACTATGGGAATTAGAACTTTTCATTAATCTACAAAAAATAGACATCTGTTTGATTTCCGAGACTCATTACACAAAACAATCATACCTTAAAATAAAGGGTTATAATACCTATCACACACCTCATCCTGATGATACAGCTAAGGGCGGTGCTGCCATCATTATCAAGGATACAATTAAACGTCATGAGGGACAAAAATTTATAACTCAATGGCTACAGGCCACAACTATTAAAATCTACCTGGAGGGGCGCGAATATGTAATTGCGGCTGTTTATAGTCCACCAAAGCATTGTATCAAAAAAGAGGAATATAGCATGTTCTTGAGGACCCTAGGCAACTACTTTATTGCAGGAGGAGACTACAATGCCAAGCATCACTCTTTTGGCTCAAGACTGACAAGTACTAAAGGCAAGGAACTGTTCAAAGGCGGCACTGACCTGAAGTGTAACTTTGTTTCAGGAGGCGGCTGCACGTACTGGCCAACCGACCCAATTAAACTCCCCGATCTAATAAACTTCTTTATTACAAAAGGAATATCCACTAACTATTGTTATGTTGAGGACTGCTATGATCTAACCTCAGATCATAGCGCAGTAATAATGACACTTAGTAAGTTAATAGTTAAAAAAAGTATAAAAACCTCGCTTGAAAATAAATTTACCAATTGGAAAGGAGTGAGAGAAAATTGAAGAGAAAATAAAACTGAAAGTACCTCTAAAAACAAAGCTGCAGCTAGATACAGAAGCAAAAAATTTTGTTATAACTATACAAAACGCAGTACAAAAACATACAATAAACTATAAATGGAGGGCTCAAGAACTAAGCTACCCTATGGAGATTCGTGAGAGAGTAGCGGAGAAGCGCAGGGCAAGGAAAAAATGGCAAGAAACACGCTATCCGGCTGACAAAACCGTCCTAAACCGACTTACGCACGAACTCACTGAAGCTATAAAAAAGTATAAACAAGATTCAATCAGTGGCTACTTAAAAGGAGAGGCCTGCACTTGGACACGGTACATTTGGACACAGTTTATTTGGACACGGTCATTTGGACACGATCTATTGGACACCGTTCGTTTGAACACCGTTCATTTGGACACCGTTTATATGGACACCGTTCATTTGGACACGAAAATACGCGACCTGTGCACTTGGACACGAGAATGCGCGAAATGTTCACTTGGACACGAAAATGCGCGGCCTGTGCAGTTGGACACGAGAATACGCGACTTGTGCACTTGGACACGAAAATGAACGACCTGTGCACTTGGACACGAGAATACGCGACCTGTTCACTTGGACACGAAAATGCGCGACCTGTTCACTTGGACACGAAAATGCGCGGCCTGTGCAGTTGGACACGAAAATGCGCGACCTGTTCACTTGGACACAAAAATGCGAAATAACTTTCGATGATAAATATGTCGCAGCCACATGGTGTACACACACACACACACACACACACACACACGCGGGGGGGTGCAAGGGGGGCCTTCGGCCCCCCTCCCGCACCCCCTCCGCCGGTAGGCAGGGTGGACCTCGCTTAATATCTCGTGTCCAAATGCACAGGCCGCGCATTTTCGTGTCCAAGTGAACAGGTCGCGCATTTTCGTGTCCAAGTGAACAGGTCGCGTATTCTCGTGTCCAACTGCACAGGCCGCGCATTCTCGTGTCCAAGTGCACAGGTCGCTCATTTTCGTGTCCAAGTGCACAAGTCGCGTATTTTCGTGTCCAAATGAACGGTGTCCATATAAACGGTGTCCAAATGAACGGTGTCCAAACGAACGGTGTCCAATAGATCGTGTCCAAATGATCGTGTCCAATTGAACGGTGTCCAAATGTACCGTGTCCAAGTGCACCTCTCCCCTTAAAAGAACTGTCCGCAGACAAAGCCTCCAATTATTCTCTATGGAAAGCCACAAGGAAAATTAAGAGACCGATCACTCAGGCGACCCCACTAAGAAAGAGTGATGGTACATGGGCTAGAACTAATGAAGAAAAAGGAAATATGTTCGCAGACCATCTCGAAAAAACTTTCCAACCCCTGCCGACGCAGACAGAGCAAGAAAACACGCTCCCGGTTGATAGTGGAGACAATTGTGAAATTAAATATGTCACACCTAAAGAAATAAAAAAAAGAATCGAATCGAATATCAACACTAAAAAAGCCCCTGGATTGGACCTAATCACTGAGAAAATCTTGAAAGAATTACCAAGGAAGGCTATAGTTAAACTTACATACTTTTTTAATGCTGCTTTCCGTCTAAAATATGTACCCAAACAATGGAAGATAGCCCAGGTCATTATGATCCCCAAACCTGGTAAGCCAATGGAGGATGTAACCTGGTATAGACCAATATCACTACTGTCTACTATTTCCAAACTGTTTGAAAAATTTTTACTACAACGTCTTATGCCAATTATCGAAAGCAAGCGGTTAATCCCACCTCACCAGTTCGGATTTAGAGAAGAACATTCCACTATTGACCAGGTGCACCGTATTACTGATATCATAGAAACAAGTTTGGAAGAAAAAAAGATCTGATCAGCGGTGTTCTTGGATGTAGCACAAACGTTTGATAGAGTCTGGCACCAGGGCCTGGAATGGAAGTTAAGAAGATATCTCCCGAAATCCTATAGTTTATTACTAAAATCATATATACCCAGCCAGAATAGTCACGTCGATCCGACGTCAAATAGACGTCTAGAGCTAACATCTATCTACCATCTACGTCTAATCTAAATTAAAATCTATATAGACCTAAAAACGGTCCATATTTAGATGTCTAATCGATCTAAGATTTTGACGTCTTTCCGACGTCTTATTGACATCCCTCATAGAAAAGTATTACTGAAGTACTCAGTAACAAATTACTGTAAATACTGGCAGTATTATTTTGGCCAGTACTTCAGAAATACTGGGCAGTACTGGATTACTGGAAGTATAATTTATTACACAGAACTACACGGAAAGAAAAGATTAGCTACGGCAGCAAGAATTTGTGTGCGGTAGCTAAATTTTAGTCGTAAGTTAGGTAAGGGTCACAAAAATTTAGCTACGGCAGACACATACCTATTTCCGACATTCACCCAAATTAAAAAAAAATTATATTTATTTCGAAATTTTATTACTATTTTTTAACTAAAGTTTCTTAAGATGCAGCCTATGATGATTCCATCTGAAAATAAGTATTTGTAACTGATTAAATGTCTTAAAAAACACACTTACCTTAGTGGGATTCGAACTCGGGACCTCTGGATCGTGAGCCAACTGCCTTACGTGGTAGACTACTTCTTAATTTAATGTAAGTGTTATAGTATATTGTCTACATGTCATAACCGTAGGCCCCTACCGCCACATAATTTATAGAGCAAAACAATAACAGAAAAATGATGATTTCTTATAATTAAATAGTTATTGTTAAATAATATTTTAAGTTAATATTAATATTAAATAAATGTTTTTTAAAATTATTATAGTAAATAAATAATTATTGTAAAATAAATATTAAATTAATGTCAAATAAATGTTAAATATACGTTTTCTTTAAATCATTATTGCAAATAAATAATTAATATAAAATAAATATTAAATTAATGTCAAATAAATGTTAAATAAATTTTTTTTCAAATTATTATTACAAATAAATAATCAATATTACATAAATATTATATTATTGCCAAATAAATGTTAAATAAATGTTTTTTAAAATTATTATTGTAAATAAATAATTTATGTAAAATAAATATCAAATAATGTGTAATAAATGTTAAATACATGTTTATTAAAATTATTATTGCAAATAAATAATTAATATAAAATAAATATTAAATTAATGTTGAATAAATGTTAAATAAATGTTTTTTAAAATCATTATTAAAAATATAATTAATCAATGTAACACAAATATTAAATTAATGTTAAATAAATGTTAAATAAATGTTTTTTAAAATCATTATTGTAAGTGAATAATTTATGCCATAATACGGATTTTACGATTCTAGTAATAAATGACTCCTGTCGATCCTTAAGGACAATGAATTATATGAATTCAGTACTTCAGGCGTTTGCTGCCCCAGTGTTGAATCTCATCTATACCAGTACTTAAGTACTAGACCAAGTAATAAATTACTATAGGAAAACTACTTACTCATTCTATCAGTACTTCACGTCTAAGCTCAACTACTAGAATCTCTAATACTTCAGTACTTTTTTACTATATAAGCAAATACTGAAGTACTTGTATCAGTACTTCGGATCCCGGAAGAACTACTAATACTACTACACATTACTCATTTGCCAGTAGTTCAACTACTGAAATACAAGAATAAAATACTAATCGCCAGTAAAAAATTATTAGACTCAGTAATTTATTACTGAGTACTTTAGTAATACTTTTCTATAAGGGATGTTATCGATGTTAGTTTTAAGTGCCTATAATAAAATCTTGTGTCCACGATCTAATTAAAACTTGGTCTAAGATCTGGGACGGAAAAAAAATTAACCAATTGCATCTTTGTCCCAGATCTTCGACCAAGTTCTTGAATCGTGGACACAAGGCTTTAAGCCCGGCTCCGACATTCATAGTTGGATCTTATATTTGAAATCGTATTAAATTCAGTTTCAGATGTGTATAGGTAACGTTTTTTAAAAGGCACACATTAGACGTCGACTAAACATCGAATAGACGTCTAGGCCGAAGCAAGCAGTCCACAATATTTTTTACCTTGTTTTCTAAATATTTATCTCACTTTTAGCAAATATAGACAAAGTACAAAACATACGCTTATTTTGACGCACATATAGATCGAATCAAAAGGCACACATTAGACGTCGACTAAACATCGAATAGACGTCTAGGCCGAAGCAAGCAGTCCACAAAGTAAAATCTCGAAATTTTATGAAAAACTCTTCCGATGGTTCATATATCACAATTAGATTGCTAAAATACTCAGAGCAAGAGACGTCTAAATTGCCATATTTCTAGACATTTATTTAGATTAGACGTACTCTAGACTTCTTCGACGTCGATTAGATGTCGAATCGACATCAGCGTTCTGGCTGGGATAACAGAAAGGTACTTTCGAGTTAAACAAGATGATAAATATACAAGTTTTCGTAAGATTAATGCAGAAGTTCCTCAGGGAAGCGTACTAATCCCGATATTATATCTTTTGTACACGTGTGATATCCCACATACCAGGAAGGCTGTTATTGGCACATTTGCAGATGACACGGCCCTCCTCTCTACTGGAACAACTGTAGAAGAAGCGACAGGAAAATTACAGCGAGCACTAAACAAAGTTGTAACATGGACCAAAAAATGGCGCTTAAAACTTAACGAGAGTAAATCACAGCAAGTAAACTTTACCAATCGTAAATGTTCCGCTTTACCTGTCTATATTAATGGCGTGTCCGTTCCAATGGCTAACACAGCTAAATACTTGGGTATGGCATTGGATGCCAAACTGCGATGGAAAGAGCATGTAAAATTAAAAAGAAAAGAATTAAACCTTAAATTTAGCAAAATGTACTGGCTGCTGAACCGTTAATCGCAGCTATCCATACATAATAAACTATTGATATATCCACAAGTTTTAAAGCCTGTGTAGACCTACGGGGCACAGTTGTAGAGTTGTGCTAAAAATACTCATATTGGGACAATACAAAAGTTTCAAAACAAGGCATTGCGCTGTATCATGGATGCTCCTAATAGATACATGCGTATGGACCGCCTGCACAATGACTTGAAAATCAAGCCAGTCAGTGAGGTTATTACGGACCTTGCTGCGAAGCATGGGCAACGTCTGGCAAACCACAGGAACAGTGAAGCATCAGAACTTCTCAATACTGCTGGGAGGTTGAGAAGGCTGAAAAGGAGGAAGCCAAACGATCTCGCGGCAACAGATGAATTGATGCATAATAAATAGGCGATCATTAGCTTAGGCCAAATGTGTCGCATAAACAGTTAATTTATTATTATCCAAGTGAACAAATACTCGTTACATGTGAAATGTAGTTGTAATTATAAACAGTTTATACACTCTGTTGTTAAAAAAAATATATATATGTATATACAGGGTGGACCAAATGAGTCTATAATGGGATAAATCTCGAAATAGAAGTTAGATACAGCAAAATGTTTTAGACAAAAGTTGTATGGTCTAAAGGGGGACATAAGATGGTGGCAATAATTTGACTTTGGATGGTCGTTTGAAGCTCACGTGAACGTCACCTTCAATTTCTTAAACGGAACCCCCTATATTGTAGTATATCGTTTGAAAGGGCATAAAATAACAAAAATTTTGGTGCAAACCATAGGTCGATACGTTGACCCGTTCGGGAGTTATTTAGGGTCAAAAATTGACTTTTTCCAACTTTGACTTTAAATAACTCCCGAACGGATCTACGTATCGACCTCTGGTTTGCGCCAAAATTTTTCTTATTTTATGCCTTTTCAAACGGTATACTACAATATGGGGGTTTTACTTCAAATTTGTTAGTGTCCCAGGGGACTCCAACTGAAAAATTTGAAATGAAACCCCCCAATATTGTAGTATACCATTTAAAAGGGCATAAAATAAGAAAAATTTTGTCGCAAACCAGAGGTCAATACGTTGATCCATTCGGGAGTTATTTAAAGTCAAATTAAGAAAAAGTCAATTTTTGACCCTAATTAACTCCCGAACGGGTCAACGTATCGACCTCTGGTTTGCACCAAAATTTTTGTTATTTTATGCCCTTTCAAACGATATAATACAATATAGGGGGTTTCGTTTAAGAAATTGAAGGTGACGTTCACGTGAGCTTCAAACGACCATCCAAAGTCAAATCATTGCCACATTCTTATGTCCCCTTTTAGACCATACAACTTTTGTCTTGAAACATTTTACTGTATCTAACCTCTATTTCGAGATTTTTCCCATTATAGACTCATTTGGTCCACCCTGTATATATGTTACCGAATTTTACAACATTCTTATTTTCTCGTCAGAGATGATTCATCAAACGATGAAAGAAATTTACGAAATGTAGAAGATGTAGAAAATTCAATTCCTGAGGTACCCATTGTTTTGTCGTCTTCACAAACGTCAAACACAAGTAAGTAAGTGAGGGTAACACAAGATGTATTAAAGATTTTATTAACTAATAAGGATTTTGACTTTGATTTCTTAACTTTTTAAAGTATCGTTTTCAACCTTCATGTGTAGATGCATTTAAACATGATTTGAAATATCCGTTATAGATACATACTGGTCTTTGACAAACTTTTATATTGTAAATTTATTGTAAATTCTCGTATCGTTTTTTTTTTTTTTGATATTATATATGATGCATTTACTATTGAAATATTTCTCGCAATTTAGAAAGCGAATATAAATACCAGGGATATTAACACAATCTCTTTGTATTATTAATAAATAATACAAGACAACCACCCCGCAAGAGAAAACTAAAACAAAAGGCTGACGGAATGTGTAGCATAGACCGCCAAGAAAATATATCTCAAGCGCTCGCCCGTTTAATAGTAGTAAATCAATTGCCGCTATTGTTAGCTGAAAGTAAAGGCTTCCGTCAATTTATGGCAATAATAGAGCCTGGATATGTAGTCCCTGCAATAAAAACAATTCTTTCGCGACTACAATTAATTTACGATAAAGTAAAGACAACCGTGCAGCATGAGATGCAACGTGAAGATGCGCGTATATCATGCTCGACGGATATTTGGACATCTCTTTCACAAGATGCGTTCTTATCAGTCACGGCGCATTTTATTGATAAAGAAAAAAGGGAACTGAAGTATTATACTTTATGCACAATCGGATTAGAAGAACGACACACCGGTGAAAATATAGCTCTGGGTTTGGAAATGATATTTTCTGATTGGGATATAGAAAACCAAGTTTTTGCATTAGTACACGACAATGCATCTAATATGATAAACGCGGGAGAAATTTTACAAAGTGCAAGGGAACATATTAATTGTGCAGCTCACACTTTACAACTAGCCGTAAATGATGCACTGCAATTGGAGGAAATAGCACTTATCATAAAAGCAAGGAAAATTTTAAGACACTTCAAACATTCCGCGCTGGCAACGCAAGAGTTACATAATACTCAGATAAAACTTAATTTTCCGGAAGAAGCGTTGATTCAAAGCTGTCCCACAAGATGGAATTCAACGTATTATATGTGTGAACGACTATATAAAAATAGAACTCCTATTTTGGCAGTATTTAATAATACTTCCGTGACAAAACCAGCGCAAGCACAAAATTTAGAAATAGCCACGAGCGAATGGTCAATTATAGACGAATTAGTAACATTTTTGAAGCATTTGCAATGTGCAACCACCGTATTTTGCTCCTCATGCGAAATTACGATATTTTTGGTTCGCCCGGTAATACGCGGCATCATAGACAATCACCTGGCAGAAGATATTTTGGATGGAAATCTCATCCGCACATTGAAGTGCATACTTCGTCAATCCCTTACTAGGCGCTTCAATATGAAATCACAGTCTAATCAGAAAGTTAGCGTACATCAAATTGCAAGTTTTCTCGATCCTCGCCACAAGACATTGACAGCCGAATTCATGCTGTTGTGAGCGCACAACGCTATAATTATTAATTAAATAACTTATAAGTAATCCGACCCTAGCAACTGAACTCGAATACGAAATCCGCCGAAAAATCTGACGATTGCATCGGACGACGATCGTCCGATGCAAACCGACACCGGAACCCAGAGCGTTCAACCCCAGGTTGACCGAAAGCGCTGAAGCGAAGGTCAGCGCAGAGCGCTATTAAGGGAATAAATTGGTCAAGATTTATAACGAATCGTGAATTGTATATTGAAAGAGAAATATATATGTTTATTTCGCCACGAACATTCCGACATTAAGTGCATCACTCCTCCAACCCGGAATTCCCGAATCCTGTGCCGGACCTGAGAACCAACTCCTGGTTACGGCACGACAATTTGATGGCAGCGGTGGAATTCCGTCACCTTGGAGGAGAGGCCAGATCGAGAGTGTTCATCTGCAAAAGAGCGGATCGTGAGAAAGCGGTGAAGCAACCCTAAGAGGAGCGACCGAATCCTGATCCAGAGCGAAGGAAGCACCCGGCAGCAGCCCACGAGTGTTATCAACAACACCGGAGAAGGCGCCAACCTACCACACGGTGACTCGCCAGCCAAGCAGCCAAGCAGGCAGACAACGAAGCAGCGGTCAACGACCAGCGCAGCGACGAACACCATGCAGTCTACTAATGTAAGTCGCAATTAAAAATTGTAAAGCGTTATAAGGCGATAAATGTCAGAGGACGGAAACACGTCCCGCCGAGCGAATTAGAGCTTATATTGCGGTAGATGTCGGACGGTGAAACGCGAGATAGCCCTGTCCGCAACCCGTCGTGGTTACATAGAGCCGAAAGTGCGCCAGCGCGCCGAACACCTAGAGTCAGCCCTATAGGCCCCGTACGAATCGTAGAGGAAGCCGTTCGCGACATTGCAGAAAACGTCCGACGTAGCTTAGAATACTCGGATGGAGGTTCGCCGGTATTAGAATTACACCCGAACGTCGTACTAGAGCGCAAATTTGCTTTCCTAGACGATAGTCTTTTACCCAGAAATAATAACGGTCCCCGAGATAACCCCAATAACGAAAACAATAATATTAACGAGAACAATAACGCAAATAATAACGAGGACGAAAGTGACGTACTCAGACTGCACCCGACAATAAGTGACGCACGTTCAGATACATCGGCCAATACACAGAGCAATAACTCCGGAAGAGGAGAGTTCTCCCTAACGTCCTACAACAGTAGCGTATTTGATCCGGAAGAAGAAGATTATACTCCCGCGGCCGGAAAAATAAGTCAGCAAAGAAGAGCGGCTCAAGCAAATGTACCCCGCGAGGACGCAAACGAAGTGCCGGTAACGCCCGAGCAAGTAGACGCGGAAATAAACCGTTTAAGGTCAGTGAACCAACGGACACCCGCGAATAATCCACGTCGAGCTCCGGAGCCTGCGCGAGAATGCCCAGGCATGCAGGATTCTGTACTCGGTGAATTATTAGAAGAAATCCGCTCAATGCAGGATCGTATGCACAGAATAGAGGCCGCGACCTACGAACGACACGACGACAGGGTCCGCGCCAGTCATAGTAACGGTCCATTAGATATAACCTACGGTCGAACGCGTGAGGACGTCAGAAATCGACCGGGAAATTATAATACTGGGTTCCTCAGCCTGAAGGAAGCCCGAAACTTGATACCCGAAATAAACGGAGAATCTAGAGAGCGCGTCCGTGAATTCTTAAACGCGAGTAATTACGCGATGAAAAATATTCACCCCGCAGACAAATCGAATCTACTAGAAGCAATACTCTGCACAAAATTTAAAGGAACGGCTATGATCAATTTCGACACGCGGAATATACAGAGCTACGAGCAATTAAGGCGCGAACTTGAGACCGAATACCTCGGAAAGCGAAGCACGACACACTTGCAATTAGAGTTTAACTCCTTGAAACAAAAAACGGGAGAAAGCACGCAAGAATTCGGACGGCGTGTGGAAAAGCTTGCTCGAGAACTATACGAAGCGATGGAAGAAGGCAAAAACCACACACAAGACCAACAGAGAGCGATATTAGATAGCATTAAAACGCAAGCCCTTCACAATTACCAAATAGGGTTGCACGAAGAGATTAAACTGTTGGTCCGAGCTCAGCGATATAAAAGCCTGCAAGAAGCAATATCCGGCGCCAGTGCCGAAGAGAAAGTGATGATTCCCTTACGGAAGGGACAACTAACAAATAAATTTAATACCGAGAACGCAAGGTATTCGCAGAGATCGGCGATTAAATGCCATAAGTGCGAAAAACTAGGCCATACTGGACAAGAATGCCGTACGAGCCGATATTCAAACAGATATTCTCTCCCGAGAGCAGAAAAGCCCAGCGGAATAAATACCGCGGAAAAGTATTGTAACTACTGCAAGAAGGTAGGGCATAAACGGGAAGAATGTTGGCTGTTAAATGGCCGACCCGAAAAGGAAAGGGCGCGCCAATCTAAAACTGATGGAAATAAAAAACCACAGGTAAATGCAGCAGCGAGAGTAAGAAGGCATACGTCAGACAAGGACGATGTGATATCATGTAGCAGCAGCACCGGCAGCAGCAGTAGCGATGAAGAAGAAGAGAGACCGAGAAAGCATAAGGCACGAGCCGTGAGCGAGTATCAAATTACTCAAGTGACGAGCAGGACTAATAAAAATTATAATCTTGATCTCGTAACACTCCCGATGCAAGAAGCCAAAACGGGAAAAATAAATTTTTTGCTCGATTCCGGAGCAGCACTAACCTTTATCAAAATAGGAAATTTGAAAGGCAATACACAAATGCGTGAAAAAAAACTCACACTGACAGGGATAACAGGACACCAGCTGTACACCCTTGGAAAAATAAAAGCCACAATAAAATTGGGAAAGCAAGCCATACGCCACACAATGTACGTGGTAAACGAAGACTTTCCGATGGAATATGAGAGAATACTAGGAATCGATTTCATCAAGAAGCACCGAGCTGACTGTCTCCATGGGAAGAATGTATTGAGAATCGGCGGAGTAAATCTTAAGCTCCGACCATATAAAAAGGTAATATTACCGCCCCGCAGTAAAACAATCGTACGAACGATAGCTGCAGATCGAAATAGAATAGGTATTGTAAAACGTGTAAAACCTATTCCTGAAGTCTTTATCGGAAGTTGCATGATAAAACCCATAGATTCCACTTGTCTGATAAGCAAATTAAACATCACCGAGAAGTCAGTAGAGATGCTCACACCGCATGTAACTCTAGAAGAGGTGTCGGTGAATGACACGACTGACGTACGCACATTACACACGACTGAAGAGCGCGAGTCAATTCAAGAACGACGGGAGAAATCACGTAAAAAACGCATAAAATATTTAAATAATAAGGAAAGAAAGGCGTTAGAGCAAATATGCGACGATTTTTGCGATGTATCTCACTTACAATTAGAAAACGATAAGCTAACACGCACCACGGCGATGAAACATGAGATCACGACGCGAGCTGATAGCGCGCCGGCGAACGTCCGCCTACCCGAGAAGCATAAAGAAAAAGTAAATCGACAGATTGAGATAATGCTAAAAGATGGAATCATTCGCCATAGTACGAGTCAGTGGAATTTGCCAATATTAGTGGTTCCTAAAAAACCTGATGCCTCGGGAAAACAAAAATTACGAATCGTTAGAGATTTTCGAAAGCCCAACGACCTTATAATAGGAGACTCGTTCCCATTGCCGAATACTACCGACATATATAATAAATTAAAAACATTTATTGAAGAATAAAAGCAAAGAAAAAACCAACTAAAAATCATCAATGCCACAGTAGGTCATATGGAGAAATTGGAGCAAACGCTTTCATACAATGAAAATTTACTGACTAACGTCACAAGGAAACTGCAAGAACAATTCGTATACCGTGAAGAAATAGACGAACAACTACTAATGATCACTACCATCCTATCTGACCTCACGAAAGACATTGACGATAGGTATTACAGACTACTTGACATATACGAAAAATAACATGTTACACGCGTACTCTCAATAAAAAATATAATTATATAATATTAAAAGAAAGCAATTTAAATAAATGTACGCAAGAAAATACTAAATTTATATGCGATTAAAATTTTCCTTTGTATTTTATAACAGCGAATGCACCAAGCGATGTGCAACTTTTTGTAAAAACGCCTAGATACATAGAAAACCGTAGACAACGTCACATCCTATCGAATGTAACATTTTGGATAACACTAACCGAACCTCAAACATGGTTATATTCTACTCCAAAAATATCAGAAATAATAATTCAATGTAACAAACTTCCAGAAAATAAAATTAAAATAGAAAAAACCGGAAAAATAACATTGCGCGATAATTGTAAATTAACTACACCAGATATAACTTTAGAAACAAAAAACCATATTGATACTAAATATGTACAAATGTATTTACCAGAATTCAATGTAACTAATACTATAGAGAAAAGTATAATTATAAACAACAAATTAGAGTCCGAAAGAGAAATAAACTTAGAACCGATAATCGGAGATCTGTCGGAATTAATAAAATTAAGTTTAAGTCTAGATGAAATCAAAAAAGAAGAGGAAAATAACCAACCAAGTATTTTTGCAAACAAGAACATTGTATATCCCGTAGGTTCTGCGACCATAACTGTAATCATAGTAGGCACTATAGTTGTAATCATTTACATAATAAAAAAAAGAAGAAACCATTAAAGATTTAAAGGGTGAAACCATAGCGTACAGATTAGAAATAAGAAAGTTTAGACTGTAACCTCTCAGGAAAAAGAAATACACGAAGAAATAATAACGAAAAACTTCGTATCCCTCAGTTTTTCTTTTTCCGCGGGGGAAGGGATGTTGTGAGCGCACAACCCTATAATTATTAATTAAATAACTTATAAGTAATCCGACTCTAACAACTGAACTCGAATACGAAATCCGCCGAAAAACCTGAAGATTGCATCGGACGACGATCATCCGATGCAAACCGACACCGGAACCCAAAGCGTTCAACCCCAGGTTGACCGAAAGCGCTGAAGCGAAGGTCAGCGCAGAGCGCTGACGACGAGAAGTCAACGCTAACTCGGGAGTTAGCAACAGAACATCGGTCCGATATTATAAATACCGCCGATTCGGAAGATCGAGAGGACAGTCAGTCATAAGAAATCTTAACGAACGTGTGGTCACCTTAATTATCATTGTACTTAGAATAATCTCGGGAATCAAGGAAATAAATTGGTCAAGATTTATAACGAATCGTGAATTGTATATTGAAAGAGAAATATATATGTTTATTTCGCCACGAACATTCCGACATTAAGTGCATCACTCCTCCAACCCGGAATTCCCGAATCCTGTGCCGGCCCTGAGAACCAACTCCCGGTTACGGCACGACAATGCGAAGCGGAGAAAATAAAAGTAAAAGATTTTATTAAGGAAAAATTGCAGGTTAGCATATTTTTTCTTATTCAATAATTGTTTATATTGTAAATGTAAGTATCTCTTATAAAATAAAAAATTATATGGGAAATAAAGCTGCATATAAAGCCATTTCTTTATTTTGTGAATATCAATATGCAACTTTAATGTCTTAAGCAAATAAAACATTTTTCTTTTATAATTTTAATTATTTCATTACTTTATATTTGCTAATTTTATATTACAAGAAAAAGTAATTGTGTAAGATATTGTAAATATCAATTTTTTTATGATAAACTTGCCTGCATTATAAGATTTGTGGGTTATTCCATGCATCCTTGATCCCAAGTTTTATGCTTGAAATATCCTCTTTTTTGAGGTTAATAAACGTGATCTAAAGAAAAAAACATTGTAAAGATTAAAATAGGAAATGCTCTATTACAGACATTAGCTTCAGTCGATGCACCCGAAGAAAATTCACAGGAGATTGTAACTGCTTTGGACTTCATCTTTCGAAAAGGAACATCTAATGAGGAAACGGGCTGGCAAGAACAATTAGATTATTATGTAATGGAAACAACAATTAGTCATAATGAATCACCTCTCGAATGGTGGAAGACGCGAGCAAAAAAATATCCAACGCTAGCAGAACTTGCAAGAAAATATTTGGCTATACCCGCAACATCTGCAAGTTCTGAAAAAAAATTTTCATCGGCGGGTAATATTTTGTTACGCGTAAACGGAGCTGCCTAGCTCCAGATACAACCAATCTTTTAGTATTTTTATATGAAAATAGACAATTTTTTCCCATATTAAATTTATAATAATTGCAAATATATTATGTGTGTGTGTGTTTACAATTATCATAAATTTCATTAATCTACATTACATACATTTTATTACATTGTATTATATATATATATATATATATATATATATATATATATATATAAATTAAAATTAATTAAAACTAAATATATTAAATACAGTTCTATTTTTGTGTTTTATTATAATAAATGTATAATTGTAATATTTATTTTAATAAGAAATAAGAATTAAGAAGTATACATATTCCATTATGTACACTCGCGGACAGAAAGGTTGTCCGAGTTTTCGTGATAGGTTTTGGAACGCACTCTAACCTATGAGCGATGATAGCCTCTGCTGACAGACTTGCGCAGCGACGCATTATTAGAGCATACAGATCATGTATACGAGGTGTCAAATAAGTAAGAATGGCAGCTAGCAGGAAAGGTAAGATATATTAATTAAATTAATATATAATACATAAGAAAAGTAAACAGGTAAAAGTAAAAGTAAATGTAATACAAGTATAAAAGAGAGAAATTACAGAACATTTTCCTAGTGTATTCCGACAAATATAAAATTATTATAAATAATTATATATTTTAAATTATTAAAAGTTATTATAAATAATACTAAGTGTTTTATAAACGTAAGTATATTAATATGTATTTTATTATGTTATCTTTATATTTTTCAGATAATCGGACGTTGCATAAATAATTAAAATAGTCACGCGAGTCGTTAATGGAATTACACGTGAGAATGGCAGGTAACAAGAATAGAGGTAAGATATATTAATTAAATTATTATATACATAAGGAAAGTAAATAGGTAAAGGTAAATGTAATGCAAGTGTAAAAGAGAGAAATTACAGAAAATCTTCGTAATGTATTCCAACAAATATAAAATTATTATAAATATTATTATTAATTATTGCAAATTATTATAAACAATTATAAGTATTTTATAAACGTAAGTAAATTGATATGTATTTTATAATGTTATCTTTATATTTTTTAGATAATCGGACGTTGCACACATTAAAATAATCAACTTTACGCGAGTCGTCAATTGGAATTACATGACGAGCTGCTGGACAAAGTGCTGTGAACAATTAAAGAATTAATTAATGAACACTATATAAACAATAGAGAGATCATCGAGTCCAAACAAAGTGACACTATGTAAGTTTATCTTGTACTAAATTTTAACAAATTGAAAAAGTACTAAAGCACTTTTAAAAAGTATTTAAAGACATATTTTGTTACCCATGTCCATTTAGATCTGCATGGTGAAGAGCTGAATATCCACTGGGGTCTTACACATTAGCACCTGGTCCTCGACGTAAACTGCAAATAAAATTAATGACCAATCGTACGACAGAAAATGAATAAGATAAAATTTCTACAATACAATATAGTAAATATATGGTGTAAATATATAATAAAATATATATTACAAAAATAAATACAATAATATGTCTATAACAAAATATTTGCCCTGCGTGTTATATATTTCAGACAAATACCACATATATTGTCTCAATAAAATTGTTAATAAGGATTTTAATAACTTTAATAACGTTTTCCTTGAAGCTTTGCATGCAAGGAAGCCATTCCGTGTTTTGAGAAGAGATGAACTTCTTTTAACACGTTTAATATATGATCAGGGGTTGACAATATAGGCAAATGAAGGATATATGGTATTGAATGCTAGAAGTAATAAAACTTGTCTGCTAAAAGAAATATATTTTTAAAAATTTGTATGTTTTTTATAATTTTACTTTCTAAAAACAGAAAGTTATTACTTTACCTGCAACTAGAAGGGCACTGAATCAACCGTTTGCGATCAGGCAGCGATTTCTCGATCAAAATAATACCAAAAGTGCTTGCAATGTCAGATTACAGTATCTTGGTCCAATTGGGCTGTAATCTAGTAGACGTTCAATATTATCAAATAAAATGCAGCTGAGCTGCGAATGACATGCATCGTCGAATACCTAAAATTGCACAAATGGTAAGTGATTATTTCAATCAGTAGTTTTACATAAGATATAATTATAGATATTTACTACAAGATAAACTTACATAGTGTCACTTTGTTTGGACTCGATGATCTCTCTATTGTTTATATAGTGTTCATTAATTAATTCTTTAATTGTTCACAGCACTTTGTCCAGCAGCTCGTCATGTAATTCCAATTGACGACTCGCGTAAAGTTGATTATTTTAATGTGTGCAAAGTCCGATTATCTAAAAAATATAAAGATAACATTATAAAATACATATCAGTTTACTTACGTTTATAAAATACTTATAATTATTTATAATAATTTGCAAAAATTAATAATAATATTTATCATAATTTTATATTTGTTGGAATACATTACGACGATTTTCTGTAATTTCTCTCTTTTACACTTGCATTACATTTACCTTTACCTATTTACTTTTCTTATGTATATAATAATTTAATTAATATAT
Source organism: Harpagoxenus sublaevis (assembly GCA_030770355.1). Lineage (NCBI taxonomy): Eukaryota > Metazoa > Arthropoda > Insecta > Hymenoptera > Formicidae > Harpagoxenus > Harpagoxenus sublaevis. The sequence continues at coordinate 214,486 of JASTWR010000194.1, forward strand.
CTTACCTCTATTCTTGTTACCTGCCATTCTCACGTGTAATTCCATTAAAAACTCGCGTGATTATTTTAATTATTTATGCAACGTCCGATTATCTAAAAAATATAAAGATAACATAATAAAATACATATTAATATACTTACGTTTATAAAACACTTACAATTAGTATTATTTATAATAACTTTTAATAATTTAAAATATAATTGTTTATAATAATTTTATATTTGTCGGAATACACTAGGAAAATGTTCTGTAATTTCTCTCTTTTATACTTGTATTACATTTACTTTTACTTTTACCTGTTTACTTTTCTTATGTATTATATATTAATTTAATTAATATATCTTACCTTTTTTGCTAGCTGCCATTCTTACTTATTTGACACCTCGTATACATGATCTGTATGCTCTAATAATGCGTCGCTGCGCAAGTCTGTCAGCAGAGGCTATCATCGCTCACAGGTTAGAGTGCGTTCCAAAACCTATCACGAAAACTCGGACAACCTTTCTGTCCGCGAGTGTACATATATTTACATTTTATGTTTTACAAATAATAAAGTGTTTTTCAAGTGCAACAATGTAGTCATATTAACATATTATTGTAATATATATATTTTACAGTTGCAAACAATTTCTCTTCGTAACTTTCTTCTTTGTATTTTGTTTGTTGTTGATGGTGGCTGATACAACCTTGACGAAGGTTCGCACACCAAGGCGGAAGGACTTTGAAATAACGGCTCCAAATTATTGCAATTAAATATATAGTTTAATGTCAATGTTGGCGGTAGAGGCGAGCGGTATCAAAAATTGCACTTAGAACGATGCGGTTAAATGCACGCACTCTGGTCTTTGTATTACGGAGACGACAACGGTACACGAAAGACGGTAATGAGACGAAGACACCGCGACGTAGACTCGTTCGCGGGCGACAGAGCTCGGAATTTGCTCTGAGTTCGAGGCGCACGTGGAGATGCACTCAGATGCACGCCGCACAGCCCGGAGAGAACCGATATCACGAAAAGGCGTAGGCGCGTTATCTCACGATGCACGTAGCAATTGCCAAAATTCGAACCGTCTCAATACACGTTGGAATGTCGACTCAGGCGATCATCGTCTTCTACCGACCCGAGCGTTGTTTACGCCGACGGATCGGGCCGGCTCGGTCTCGCTCGTCACGCGGAACGCTATGAGCGTACGGCACGCGGAACAGTGGGCAGAAAGTGCCTCTTTTTGGACAAAAATCTGCTGACAATTCAAATCTTTATCGATTTTAATGAATTTTTTTTTAAAATACTCGAGGAATCATCCAATATAATGTGTCACTGCTACAAATGCAAAATAATGCGATCTAACCTCACAAGAATCCATCAAGTCTTCTGCAAAATTGGAGACACAACGTCGAAATGCCTAAACTCTTAAAACCTCAACCTTTATACCCTAAACCTTAAAACCTTAAACCCTTAACCCTTAAAAACGTAACAAAGGTTACATTTTGCTGTCGGCGTTAGCATTACCCAATATGCACCACATATGGAGGTTGCTCAATCAGTCTTTGCACATCATTTAGCCCTGAAAAGGGCCGATTTTAGATTTGTTTATTTTTTTGCAATGTTTATTTATCTTCAGATTTATAATTTTTTTAATTTTTAATTTTTTTTTTATTTTTTAAATTTTGTTTTAGCGTGAGTGTGTGTTGTGTGGTTCTCTAAGAATAAAAGAGGACAGAATAAAGAAAGCGCTGTCAACAGAAGCTGAGGAGCTGCTTTTAAAGAACGATTAAATCAGAAAGAGAATATGGAAACGCGCTTACCTACCGAGGAAACTTAATACACAGCTACTTACATATAAATTTACACACACTGTCACACACATACCTATACATACGCATACGCACAACACACACTCACGCTAAAACAAAATTTAAAAAATTAAAAAAAAATAAAAATTAAAAATTAAAAAAAATTATAAATCTAAAAATAAAAAAACATTTCAAAAAAATAAACAAATCTAAAATTGGCCCATTTCAGGGCTAAATAATGTGCAAAGACTGATCGAGCAACCTCCACGTGGTGCATATTGGGTAATGCTAATGCCGACAGCAAAATATAACCTTTGTTACGTTTTTAAGAGTTAAGGGTTTAAGGTTTAAAGGTTTCGGATATAAAGGTTGAGGTTTTAAAAGTTTAGGCATTTCGACGTTCAGTGTCTCCAATTTTGCAGGGGACTTGATGGATTCTTGTGAGGTTAGATCGCATCATTTTGCATTTGTAGCAGTGACACATTATAGTGGATAATTCCCCGAGTATTTAAAAAAAAAAATTCATTAAAATCAATGAAGATTTGAATTGTCAGCAGATTTTTGTCCAAAAAGAGGCACTTTCTGCCCACTGTGCGCCGTGGCAGAATCCTTTGATTCTTCAATGTTAATATCGACGGGGAGGAAACAGAGTTTGACAATCGGTCTTCGGTACTCAGATCGATGCGTCTTTACGGTGACTACGCGATTCAGGCCGTCATCTCCAGGATGACAAGCGGTAATGCGGCCGAGTTTCCATTGGCACGGAGGGACCAAGGGGTTGCGCAAAAGAACGATTTGGCCAACTTTGGCTAGTCGCTGGACGACGCGCCATTTCGGGCGTTGTTGAAGGGAATGCAAGTAGTCGCTCGACCGTGACCTCCAAAAAACTTTGTTTAACTGCGGGATCATTTGCCAGCGCAACAGCCTTGCTTCGTTGAGATCGAGCACGCTAGGCTTCGGAGGGGCGATAAGAGCGGTACCGACGAGAAAATGACCAGGCGTCAAAGCTTGATAGTCATCAAGACTGTCGGAAACGGGAGCAATGGGCCTGGAATTCAGGCACGCCTCAATCTTACAAAGAAGCGTGGTCATCTCCTCGAACGTAAGCGTATGGGGACCGATGCATCGTTTTAAATGATGCTTTACGCTCCGAACGCCCGCGCCGGCTTCCCACAAGCCGCCGAAATGAGGCGCTGCGGGAGATAGAAAGTGCCACTCAGTGTTATCGGTCGCGAGTCGATTTATATAATTCGGATCGCGGATTGCTTGCAAGTACGCTTGTGAGAGTTCTCGATCAGCGCCTTGAAAGGTCGTACCATTATCGGAGTACATGGCCTTTGGCAGTCCTCGGCGAGACACAAATCGCTGATACGCGGCCAAGAAAGTAGCAGAACTATAGTCACTTACAAGCTCCAAGTGAATGGCTTTGGTAGTTAAGCATACGAACAAGGCTATGTAGGCCTTTTGAGATTTGTGTCCGCGTCCGGGAGCGGTACGAATAGCGATGGGACCTGCATAGTCGACGCCGGTATGTATAAAGGCTCGAACGGTACTGTTAACTCGGGCTTCCGGTAGATCTCCCATAAGTTCGATCGGTGTTTCGGCGCGTTCGCGTGTGCATCGGATGCACTTGTACAGAACAGAGCAAACGGTTGCTCGAGAACGTAGAATCCAGAACTCACTCCGAAGTGACGCGAGGGTGAGCTGAGGCCCGGCATGCAAAGTTCGTAAGTGATGGTGCTCGATAAGGCGAGACAACAACGGATGTGACCGCAGAACGATCGGATTTTTTGTTGTGCCGGGAAGACAAGCATGACAAAGTCTTCCGCCCACGCGGATAAGGCCGTCAGGATCCAAGTAGGGATTGAGAGGGGAGAGCGGACTGGTTTTTGGCAGCGTGGTTTTGTTCGTCAGCGCTGTGAGTTCGTGGGGAAACAACTCGGTTTGCATGGTTTTGAGCCAGTACTGTTTAGCTTGTTGAATTTTTTCAGGTGACAAACGTGTAGAGTAGCTATCAATAGGCGGGGTTAAGCGTCCTTTTAGTAGGAAGCGGTACAGGTACGCGGTGATTCGGAGTAATTTAGGCCAAGAAGAGAAACGCGACAAAAGATCCCAGCTCGGTGTCGCATAGGCGGTGTGAGCGAGTTGTTCTCGGCGCTCCTCGAGGGGGCTTCCTGGTGGTAATGGAGGGCACGTATTCGGCCAACAGTCGGGTGGTTGGCGTAGCCATAAAGGGCCTGACCACCATAAACTGTGATTTTGTAATGCGTCAAGATCGATGCTGCGTGACGCGCAGTCCGCGGGATTATCTTGCGTCGGGACATGACGCCACGAGACCTCAGGAAGCTGTGATTGAATGGCGGAAACACGATTGGCTACAAAGGTTTTCCATCGAGATGGAGATTGCTTCAGCCAGGCTAGGACAATCTGAAAGTCTGTCCAACAGACGGTCTCGAGGTGAGGTAGCTGAAGAGCGGTGCGAACGTATTGGATTAGGTTACCGAGTAGGTGAGCTGCTTTCAACTCTAGGCGGGGAACACTTAACGTTTTGAGTGGGGCTACCTTGTACTTGGCTATAACCAACGAAACTGAAACGGAGCCGTCCACGTGTACGAGCCTAAGGTACACGGCGGCTGCGAATGTCTTCGTCGAGGCATCGCAAAAACCGTGAAGGGAACAATGAATGGTATGAGGTCCATGTTCGGTCCACGTTTTGATCGCATTAAGGCTTGGAAGTTTGTTTCGGTATTCTGTCCAGTCATTTAGCTGTTGGCTGGGAAGTTTTTCGTCCTATGTGCATTTAAGCAACCACAATGTTTGCATAAATAATTTCGCGGTTATAATGACGGGTGTGGCCCATCCTAAAGGGTCAAAGAATTTCGCGATAGTTGAAAGGACCGTTCGTTTTGTCCTGGTCGGAGAGGAAGGTATAGAAACACAAAATTGGAAAACGTCGAGCGATGGATTCCAAATGATTCCTAAGACTTTGATTTGCTCGTCGTCCTGAAGGATTTTGTGAGTGGCTAAGCCAGGATCGGAAGGATCGATGTCGGACAGAAGGTCTGATGAATTGCTTGCCCATTTTCGAAGGCGGAAGCCGCCTTTATCAAAGAGCGCGATTAATTGGTCACGGGTTTGACGCGCGAGAACGGGATCATCGGCACCGAACGCAGCATCGTCAACATAGGTTTGACGGAGCAAGACGAGCATCTATAACGGAAACTCGGCTCCGTGATCAGTGGCTAGTTGCTCTAAAACGCGGAGGGCGAGGTATGGAGCGGCAGCACTGCCGTAGGTGACCGTCAAGAGGATATACTCTGTGACGTGACATTGTCGCGTCCACCGCCCAGACGGTAGCTCGGCCGAGGGGAAGGTCGGGGATGGCGCCTCGACCGGAGTACGGGAGGGTTATTCGCGACTTAATTAATTTGCGAGCGAGGGAGCTTTGTAGATACGACAGGTGGTGCCGGAGCGGATGATCCACGGAGGACCGGTGTAACGACGTATGTCGCAACGAGGGAGAAAAGAAAGCTTGGGGAACGCTGAACGGAATGGCTGGCCGACGGGCGAGTCACTTGGGCCTACCGCCGCGGAGACGCGCAGAATGCCTCGCACATTGCACCCCGGGCCGTACCGTCACACAAGGAAGGGCGCGACACCGCGACCGCGGCGCGGGTAAGCGACCCAGACGCCTCCCCGACGATATCAAGGACACCGAGCAGCATAGCCATGGCCTGGCCAGCCGGGCTAAAGCTGAGAAGGGCCCACACCTGATGGCAGCCGATTCAAAGGATCGCGGGCAGGCAGAAAGCACTAGAAGCGGCGCCGCAAACACGGCGGCGCGCGCGACGGATCGGCGGGACGATACACCGCGAGCTTGGAGCGCATGCGCGGGGGCCCAACGTGATCTCGCCGGGCCGGCCGCTCTTCACTGTCGAGCGGGCGCTTATCGAGGAGCCATCCCCAGAACGCAGCCCCAAAAGAGCGAATCGGCCAAGCAGCGAGGCAACAGCGGAAAACTTGTAAGATCTCCACTCCGGTGCTACCGTATTACCGTTGGCTCGATCTCGGCCATGGCATTAGACCATTATTAGTAACCATTACCGATTAGAATACCGTTTTACTGATACCGACTTCCGTCGGAAATAACTTTGTGCTCGCGAGCCCGGCAGAGACCGTACCTGGAAAGTATATTGTGAAGCCCTCCCCGGAAACTCTTGCGCGGCCGACAGTCATTCCGTGTTTCTTGTGTCGAAATCATGTTTACCGTATCGCGTTCATTGTGTCGAGACTATCGTTGTCTCGCGTATATTGCGTCGATTACCGCTGAGTGTTTGTTTCTTGCGTCGAGGTCGTAATGAGCGTACCGCGTTCACCGTGTCGAGACTACCGGTATTTCGCGTTTATTGTGTTAAAGTCGCGATTAGTGTCGTGCAGCGTTGTCGCGTCTGTTCGGGGAAATATCCACGGGCGAGCGGTGCGGTAACGCTCCCCGTGAGGTATTGCGCCGCGCTCTTGCACGCGCGTGAATTGTTGTGCGTACCCAAAAAGAGTCCCGCGGATACATTGTGTTGCTTAAAGTCGCGATTAGTGCCGCGTACCGTGCATACAAGTATCGTCGCGGTCTCTCGCCGGGGAAAGTAGTACGGGTGTATTACATGGTCGTCGTATAGATATCATTTCGCGACTACCGATTAGTTTGCCGTGTGCATGTGTCGTAGATATCATTTCGCGTGTACCGATTCGTTCCCGTGTAAAGTGTCGTCCGTTACATTTGCGTTGCACAAATGTCGTTTTGTGTCTACCGGTTAGTTGTCGTATCCATTATCGTTTACCGTACGCCGCGAGCGGGGCGGCCGAGTTGTGTGTGTGAATCTGAGTGCGTGTGTGATAATCTGCGTGGCGGCGATTCGCGTGCCGCGGACATGTTTCTCGCGTAAGAGAGCCTGTAGAGCATGAGACTTGCGTTTAATTTGTGTGAATGAGATGCGTGGCTGGTTCGTGTGTGTGAGATTCGCGTTTCGCGAGTAGGGTGTGCGGTATCTTCGCGATTGCGAATAAGGTAGCGTGCGTTAGAGACGCTACTTCGAGCGGCGGTCGCCGGCGAGGCGACCCGACCCCGTTTCACATTATTGTCTTTTTAAAATATATGATTATTTATTATTTAATCTTGTGCTGATTGCGCTGCGCTCCCTCTCCTACTCTCCTCACAACGAACTACGTAACCGACGCCCTGAGCTTGCGTTCGGGCTGTAGATTTATATTTGCGTCGTATTGATGAAACGTGGTGCGCGTAATCGCACCTGGCGCCCATACGGAATATTTAGCGGAAAGAATCTGTTACCGTTGATACCTTGAAGAAATTCTGTCGCGGATACCTCGGAGCTACCGTTTGCCCTTTTGTGAATTTGCGGCAGCGCCCCTTCGGCTGGCGAGACCGAAGGAAAACGGGTCGCAACTCCTTTACAGGCTCGTTTGGCGACGGTCGCCACAAAATGCGCTGGTAGGTGATGTCGCGTGCATCGACCAAGATCTGGCGATGCATTTTTACGATGTCAGCAATATAAATATACCGGGGCTGACGTAACAGAATGATGACGGTAGGCAAATCCTTTTGGAGTTTTCGTCCTATTAACATGTGGCTGTTTAGCGACATGCCATTAGTGGTTGGGGAAGAAACGTTGAATACTACGCGCAAACGAAAGGTCGCACTGTCTTCTCGTAAGTCGGCATAATGCGGGATGTAATACGATTGTGGTGGCGCGGTAGCTTCATTGGGTGAGACTTTAATCATATGACCGAGTTGCTCATATTCGGCGAGAAATTCGCGGTAGGCTGAGGCTAGATTGGGGTCTCGCTGGAGTCGGCGTTCCAATTGATGGAACTTCGCTAAGGCAATAGAGCGGGACTCACCTAACGGTATAGGCGGTCCGGTTTTAAACGGTAATCTAACCACATAACGTCCTTACGGAGTACGGGAGTGAGTGGCTATGAAGTGCTCCTCACATTAGCGTTCCTCAGGGCTGAGATGTGCCTTCTGAGGTATCTCCTCGACTTCCCAAAATCGACGAATGTCGAAATTAAGAGCCTCGTAAATATCACCGTGGTAAACGGATACGGAGGATGTGGAGGTAGGAGGTGGTGCGATTGGACCGGAGATGATCCAACCGAGAGTTGTATTTTGCGCGGTTGGTTCGTTGACGGAACCTTTTCGAAAACCGTCAAGCACAAGCATGCCGAATAAGTCGGCCCCTATGATGACGTCAATCGGATCGGGACTCATGGGTTCACTATCGGCAAGGTTGAGCCCGGCGATGTGCTTCCATTGACACATCGTTTTGATTCGACTCGGAATATATTTGGTTAGCGACGGAAGGATTAGCGCGGTTGTCGAGTAAGCAGGTCCGTCGCGAGACGCAGGGGTAATCGTGATTTGAGCAGCGTGTCGCACAACTGACTGGGTTTCACCGATACCCGTAACGAAAACTGCTCGTTTAATTTTCGGTAATCGAAGGCACTGTGCAAGCGATCCAGTCATCAACGTTGACACAGATCCTTGATCGAGTAATGCGCGAACAGTGACGTAGCGACCGGAGTTAGAGTGTACGCGAACGCGTGCGGTGGCAAGTAAAACTTTAGAGTTTGGCGCGACGGTTTTTGAGACCAGATGCGTTCCGATCTCATTGGTTTTGTTTTTGGTACTGGCGGGAATTGAGACAGAAACTGAGTTAGTCTCGGTCGGCTTGACTATGTTATCAAAATGTAACAACGAATGATGTCATTTTTGACATTGTCGGCACGCGTGCGAACTCGTGCATTCTCTCACATTATGTTTGGTACTGAAACAATTCAGACAGCGCTTATTTTTTCGGTAATTATGCATATTAAGACCCCACTCGCCAATGACCTTGACCTTGACATATGTTGTTAAGGTCACCCTCCTGAGTGACCTTCAGAAGGTTTTAGCCGGCGGTCATTGTTTACTAAAAAGTTATTAACAAAAAAGAATTGAAAATATAACAGTTATTTTGAGTTTTAATAGACATAAATGACTAATATTTATGTGGAAATAGTACATGTATGAACGAAGGAAAGTTAGTTAAAGTAGCGAATTGTTGGTATATTGAAAGAAAAGTTAAAGCAGAGAATAGAGAGTATGTGCTTCAACTTACAAAGCACATACTTGTAAAGCGCGTCACTAACCTATAGATTAGTGGGGCGCTTTACAAGTGTGTGCTTTGTATGTGCTTCAACTTACAAAGCACATTCTTGTAAAGCGCGCCACTAACCTATAGGTTAGTGGCGCGCTTTATAAGTATGTGCTTTGTATGTGCTTCAACTTAGAAAGCACATACTTGTAAAGCGCGTTACTAACCTATAGGTTTTGTCAATAACCAACTATTATCTGCTTTAACAAAGATTTAACATGCTTTTGCCATGATTAAAGTAGAGAATACTTGTATTCACGCTTTCTAATATACATAAAATAGTGTATATACTTTTCAATATATCAACTATTCTCTGCTTCAAATAACTTTCCTTTCAATATACCAACAATTCACTGCTTTAAATAACTCCCCATCAAAGTTTTTTTGTTTTTAACTTTTTAATAAACAATGACCGCCAGCTAAAACCTTCTGAAGGTCACTCAGGAGAGTGACCTTGACAACATATGTCAAGGTCAAGGTCGTTTATGCCTTTCAATACTCAAAATAACTGCTATATTTTTCAAACTTTTTTGTTTATAACTTTTTAATAAACAATGACCGCCGGCTAAAACCTTCTGAAGGTCACTCAGGAGGGTGACCTTGACAACATACGTCAAGGTCAAGGTCATTGGCGAGTGGGGTCTTAATATGCATAATTACCATTTTTTCTAATAAAGTCGGAACGTTGGGATGGAGTTTGCTTTAAAAACGCGGGGCACTGATAGAGCAAATGATTCTCTTAGCATAGGGCACATGCGAACGGAACTGCGGAAGCAGAGTGCGACGCAAGTGATTTTTTCTTCGAGTATTCCACAGATTTTTCTTTTGTCGATGGCAAGATCGCTTCTAAGGCGCGGATGCGCGACTCGAGAAATTGATCTAATTCACGATAACGGGGGTAATCCATGGTGTCCCCTAGTTTGAGTTCCCAAGCTTTTCGCGACGATTTATCAAGCTTTTGAGCAACAAGAAAAACTAGCAAAACATCCCAATGTTCGACAGCTCGACCGAGATTTTTGAGAGCTTGAATTGACGCGTTAGTTTGATCGCGGAGGTTCCGAATATCTTTGGAGGTTTCTGCGGAAAGTGACGGAAGATTTAAGAGACTTTGTAAATGAATCGTAATGAGGCGACGTTTATTGTCGTAACGAGAGACGAGGATATTCCACGCGAGTTCGAAATTATTATTGGTAATCGCGAGAGATTCGAGCGCGGTACTTGCATCCCCTTTTACACACGAGCATAAATAATGCATACGCTCAACATTAGATAAACTCGGTTCGTTATAAACCATTGACTTAAAACGATCGCGGAAATTCTCCCATTTGTCGAAGCTCCCGTCGAATGTAGGTAGGTTGATCCTTGGTAGATGCGATGTTGCACGGTATGAATCAGCCACTTACTTTACGTGAAGTTGCATTGGGAGGATCAGTCTCGTGGACTTCAAGTACCTCGGCCATGAAGTCCGCAGCCTCGTAGTAAGCGTCCTCACAGGCGATGATACGATTCTCGGTGAAGTAGACATCGGTAGCTCTCAATTTGTCGTCGGCAAAAAGCTCTATTTCGCCATCCAGCTCTTGGCATTTGGCGAACATCTCCTTCAATGTCGTGAGACGTTGTCGGGTGACGGCTGTTGTCATCTTGGCTTGACCGAGCTTCTTATAATTAGGCAGCACTCGAGATATATAATTTATGAGTTGCTTTTGTGTGGCAAGAAGCCTTTCAACGGTCGACATGGCGATAAGAATATCTCAATAATCGGAACGTTAAAGTCACAAACAGTTTTTTCTCCTTGGCAGCAATCCGGCTCGAAGGACCAGAATGTTTGTTGTTGATGGTGGCTGATACAACCTTGACGAAGGTTCGCACACCAAGGCGGAAGGACTTTGAAATAACGGCTCCAAATTATTGCGATTAAATATATAGTTTAATGTCAATGTTGGCGGTAGAGGCAAGCGGTATCACAAATTGCACTTAGAACGATGCGGTTAAATGCACGCACTCTGGTCTTTGTATTACGGAGACGACAACGGTACACGAAAGACGGTAATGAGACGAAGCACCGCGACGTAGACTCGTTCGCGGGCGACAGAGCTCAGAATTTGCTCTGAGTTCGAGGCGCACGTGGAGATGCACTCAGATGCACGCCGCACAGCCGGTACGGCCCTCGCGTGTAATGCAGGGAACCGATATCACGAAAAGGCGTAGGCGCGTTATCTCACGATGCACGTAGCAATTGCCAAAATTCGAACCGTCTCAATACACGTTGGAATGTCGACTCAGGCGCGATCATCGTCTTCTACCGACCGAGCGTTGTTTACGCCGACGGATCGGGCCGGCTCGGCCTCGCTCGTCACGCGGAACGCTGAGCGTACGGCACGCGGGCGCAAGCGGAGCGCGCGCGAGATCGGGTTGAAAATTAAAGATTAAAATTATTAACTTGAAGGCTTATTCCTAAACATTTCTTTTTCTTTCTTTTTTACAGAATTATTTAATCAATGTCGAGATTTTATCTTGGCAAATTTTGCAATAAAATATGTTACAATAAAAGTTATATTAAATATTTTGTAAATTTTTAAATATCTTTATTGTGTGTGTGAGTGTGAGTGTGTGTGGTTAGTTACTTGTTTAGGTTAAACTGTCATGCGTTAGCCGTCTGATATGCGAGTAAATGTGTAATGCGGGCACTCCTTTATGAAGTGGGTATCTGTATGATACGATTACCCGTGTGATACGGGTACCCGCGTGATACGGGTACCCGCGAGATACGGGTACCCGCGGAATCGGTCTTCATCCGTGTGCAACGAATGACGGGCGGGCGGGCGATTGTCAATTTGCCATGTTACCCGATTCTTTTTCCGAGAACTTTAAACTAACGCCAACGCTACGCTAGTGCCGTTCATGGAGCTTGTTATCGCTATCGCGCTTGGCTCCAGTGGCTCCACGAACAGTGTTGGTAGCGTTTGCGTTTATGGCGCTATAAATAGCGTCTCACCCCGAAAGTACCTATAATATTGACAAATTCTGTTGCATAAGGGTAACGTTACATGGCACGTATTTTCTGCATAACCCGTAATCGCGTAACCAATTGGAAACGTAAATATGCGTAATAGAAAATGCGAAACACTTCTGATTGATTACGCGGTTACGCGTTACGCGGATGTCTTTTCGTTCTCTGTCACCCTAGATAAAAGTTGACGAACTCCGGAAGAGACAAGAAACACGTGACAAAAAACACGATGGACCGTAAACAGTGTGTGGAGAGGCAGAGAGGTAAGAAGCAAAGATGCAGGAAATAGAAAACAAAGAGCATATTGTAGATTAGCCATCAAGCACCTTGTTGTGATCGTGGGCGCACAACAATGAAACTCACTCGTAATTTTAATGAGAACAGAGGGATATATTTCTAATATAAGTACAATGTAGATTGCTCAAGGATTGAAGACGATGTGTATTTCGTGCCGGTTTGGAAGAGAAAGAAAGCGAGCACGAACGCCTCGTCTTCTTCTTCCCAAGGAACACACCAAAGTCAACAGATAGTCAAAATGACTATATTTTGATTCAAAATAGTCACGCATTTTCTGTATGACGAAAAATTGACGGTCACAATAAAGTCAAAATTATATACAAATATTTTACCATTATTTTACCATTTGCATTTTGACGACATTTTGACTTTATTGTGACTTTCACTATTCTGTCTGGTACATATGCTGCAATGACGAAAAGATGACTTCTCAAAATCAGTATGCTTGAAAATTACTTTTCGATGACTTTACCTAAATACTTTTATACGTAGAATAATGAAAGAAATCGAATAATATGAAAAAAACAAAAAAATTAATTTTAAAAAATTTGATTGCATTTTGTGGACAAACTTAATTTTGAAAAATTACAAATGTAAAAATTAATATCTATTATTCGATTTCTTTGATTATTCTATATATAAAAGTATTAAGGTAAAGTCATCGAAAAAAGTGAATACTTTACAAGATATTTCATATTTTATATTAAAAATTATAAGTTGAATTGTTTCGCAATTCCAACAGGGGCTGTGTTTTTAAGTCTGACAAATCTAGTCGGCGCATAGTTTTCAAAAGTTGGAGGTAAAAATTGATTTAACTAAAGTGAAAGAGGGGATAATATGTGTATCATACAATAAAATAATATTAGGCTATTAAGATCCTAGCTTGGACCGTTGTGGCAATTATTCTAATTTAATATGGTTTAATATGTACGGTCGAATAAATTTCTTTAATATTGTTTATATTAAAAATATCATGACAAAATTTGAAATATCTCAGTAAATTCTTAAGAAAAGAGAACTTTATTATAATGTTTCAAAAACGTCGTGACAAGGGCTACAAGAATATACAATACAAATAGGGGCTTCTATATAAAAAATTTAGATCTAAAGCACCTTAAATTTTTTAAATAAAACACCATTGGGGGTTAAATACAAAATAGTTTTTATTGCATATTCCTGTAGCCTTTGTCAAGACGTTTTCAAAACACTATAACGCAACTCTCTTTCGTTACGAATTTTCTGAGATATTTTAAATTTTGTCATTACATTTTTAATATAAAATATGAAATATTTTGTAAAGTATTTACTTTTTGATGACTTTACCTTAATACTTTTATACGTAGAATAATTAGAGGAATCGAATAATGTAAAAAAAAACAGACAAATTAATTTTAAATTATTTGATTGCATTTTGTGGACAAACTTAATTTTGAAAAATTACAAATGTAAAAATTAATATTATTATTCGATTTCTTTGATTATTTAGCTATATATAAAAGCGCTAAGGTAAAGTCATCGAAAAGTAAATACTTTACAAGATATTTCATATTTTATATTAAAAATATCATGACAAAATTTAAAATATCTCACAAGGAAACCCACGGAGGTGTCCCACTCTGATCTTGATGAGCTTTATATATGTTGTTGTGTAGACAAAAATAAGAGATACGTCTTTTTTTATACGTGCCCATACGCATGTTTAGAGGGTAAACAGCTCTTCGGAAAAAATCGATTTTTCTCTTTCGGGCCGAATATCTCCGAAACTATAAAAGATAGAAAAGTTTTCAAAAATGTAAATTAAATGGCTTCAAAAGTACTTTGAAATAATAACAAAATATTTTTTTTATTTCTTCTATTTTTTAACATACCCCCGCCGCCAATATATTTTTTCAAAATTTTAAAATTTTTTTATCACCAAATAAGAGGTTGTTTTTTTACGAATTCAACCATGTATGATAAAGTTATGTTACAATAAACCATTTTTGAGAAATAATTATAAACGCCTCTGTACACACTTTATCCGTGTCCGCCTATGCGCTCGATTCTTCATGCAACGCGTTCTGTTTGCATCTTCGCGTACTTACACCAAATAGAAGATGACTAATACATTTGGAAAATATTCTACGTAATTATTGCCAACGATCTCAAAAGATCTTCTTTCAATTGAATCAGCAGATTTCCAAAAGTCTACTGCACTTTTTTTGTATTCGAGTGGGATTTAATCATTTACACATGTCATTTCCTTCACATAATATGATGCTTCTTCTTCCTCATTTTCTTCTTCTTCTGTTATTAGTTGTAATTCTGGTACATCAAAGGAATTTAGAAAATCAAGAGAATTTTCTTCTTCTATTTCATATTTGTCCTTATACATTTTTTTCTCAAACATTCTGCGTAATCATGAAAGTTTTTATCGTGTTCTAGAGTCTAGACATAACAACTGATTCATAGATTGTAAATAATGTAAATCAAATCATGCGCGACGCATATCAAATGTATATGTTTCTAATTTAAGACATCACAAGGTGACTTATATATCGAAGTAATAATAAGTATTATATATTATTTAATCGAATTATATAATATTCATACATATTAGTCGCCTAGCTTTTGTTGTGAGCGCACAACGTATATAATCAGTAAATACAGTACCTAGCAACAGCCGTTATTTATAAGAAATCCGACTCTCGCTACTAAAATAAGTTGAATCTGCACTTTATCCAAAAACTTGACGATTGCATTAGACAACCGATCGTCCGATGCAAACCGACACCGGAACCAAGAGCGCAAACTCCGGGACGACTCAAAAGCGCTGATATGAAGGACAACTCAAAGCGCTGACAACGAGAAGTCAAAGCTAACTCGGGAGCCTCGTTGGGGTAATGGTATAAAAGTTGTCGCTTTGCGAGCGCTAGCTTAATACGTGACATCGTTTTATTGTGTATTAATCGCTGCGTGTGATTTTGTAGGTATGTATTAATATTCTGGAAAAAAATGTTTATTAATGTTTTACTTCTCTTACAATTTAACTTTAATAGTATTTTTGAAGTTAATTATGACAAAGGTTTTTATTTGTTGTATTTTTCTCACAGTATTATCAAGAAACGTTTCGTGGCAACTACTTTTGTGGAAGAAACATTAAACACAGACGTTTATACATTGCGTAAAATTATTTGTCTTTATTCTTCCAAATTTCTCAAGAACAAAATATTTTAAAAGAAGGTATTATATGTATATGCTTGTTCTTTAAAGTGTAAAAAAATTGTTAATGCCAGAAATATTATAATGTAAATACAATGAGCATATAATAAAACGTTACCATTCTTTATGCATGATCACTAATTATATGTTAAACATATATCTGTTATCATATATATTATTTATTATTCATAATTTTTAAGGTAAAATGCAGTTTAATCCAAGAACCGTTATAATACCGCTGTATACTGCCGCTACTTTTAATTTGCTACAAACTCCTTTCACAAATGAAGAAATCGAAGTTAAAGATAAAATAGAAAATATGTTACAACAAATGTATGAGGACAAATATGAAATAAAAGAAGAAGATTCTCTTGATTTTCTAAATTCCTTTGATGTACCAGAATTACAACTAATAACAGAAGAAGAAGAAAATGAGGAAGAAGAAGCATCATATTATGTGAAAGAAATGACATGTGTAAATGATTAAATCCTACTCGAATACAAAAAAAGTGCAGTAGACTTGGAAATCTGCTGATTCAATTGAAAGAAGATCTTTTGAGACCGTTGGCAATAATTACGTAGAATGTTTTCCAAATGTATTAGTCATCTTTTATTTGGTGTAAGTACGCGAAGATGCAAACAGAACGCGTTGCATGAAGAATCGAGCGCATAGGCGGACACGGATAAAGTGTGTACAGAGGCGTTTATAATTATTTCTCAAAAATGGTTTATCGTAACATAACTTTATCATACATGGTTGAATTCGTAAAAAAACAACCTCTTATTTGGTAATAAAAAAATTTTTAAATTTTGAAAAAATATATTGGTGGCGGGGGTATGTTAAAAAATAAAAGAAATAAAAAAAATATTTTGTTATTATTTCAAAGTACTTTTGAAGCCATTTAATTTACATTTTTGAAAACTTTTCTATCTTTTATAGTTTCGGAGATATTCGGCCCGAAAGAGAAAAATCGATTTTTTCCGAAGGGGTGTTCACCCTCTAAACTTGCGTATGGGCACGTATAAAAAAAGACGTATCTCTTATTTTTGTCTACACAACAACATATATAAAGCTCATCAAGATCAGAGTGGGACACCTCCGTGGGTTTCCTTGTCAGTAAATTCTTAATAAAAGAGAACTTTATTATAGTGTTTTAAAAACGTCGTGACAAGGGCTACAAGAATATACAATAAAAATAGGGGCTTCTATATAAAAAATTTAGATCAAAAGCACCTAAAATTTTTTTAATAAAACACCATTGGGGGTTAAATAAAAAATAGTTTTTATTGCATATTCTTGTAGCCCTTGTCGAGACGTTTTCAAAACACTATAATGCAACTCTCTTTCATTAAGAATTTCCTGAGATATTTTCAGGAAGATGCACGGTAGCGCATCTTTCCGTTGTAGCTTGCAATGACACCGATAGGTGGCGCATAATGGTGTGATTAACTCGTAAGAAAGTTTCAGTTGAGAGCGAATATAAGCAGGTCTAGGCGAAGCAAAATCATAACATCCGCAAGACATATATTTTTGCTAGCAACATTGCTGCAATGATATAAATATATAAGACCATATTCAAAAGTAAGGTACGTTTTTTAAATATTAAATAACTTCTTCAAATATAAAACAATATTATTTCTTCAAATCTTAAATTAACATTTAGCGAACACTCGGAGAACTTCAACATGGGTACAGTAAGACTTTTTCTTGACGTCAATAAGCAGTCAAATTTTGTAACAAAAAATCGTCATGTTGACTTTTTCTGCCGTGATGTAACTATGACGTCAAAATGATGTTATTTTGACTGCGATGTGCTCCTTGGGTTCTTTGATTTGATGGCTCCTGGATCCACCAGGTCCAATACGGACAGAATAGAAACCAATCAGCTTCAGCAAAATGTCTGCCACGGCGAAGCCGTCACAAATACTGAGACATAACTATGGAGAGGGCACTGGCTCGGCTGGCGCGTGCCGAGAGAGAGGTAAATTAGAGGAATCGCTGTCTTTGTTAATACAGTTAGCATGACAAAGACAACTATGTCATTCTCTCAGTAATATGCGCATGCGTCTTATACAACAGAGAAAAAGAAGGATCCCTCTATATTTATCCGTCTCAGGCACGCTTTCTGCCTACGGGCGTAGCATCGAGTGCCTCCCAAGGAACAGACCAAAGTCAACAGATAGTCAAAATGACTATATTTTGATTCAAAATAGTCACGCATTGTCTGTATGACGAAAAATTGACGGTCACAATAAAGTCAAAATTATATAAAAATATTTTACCATCATTTTACTATTGTTTTGACGACATTTTGACTTTATTGTGACTTTCACTGTTCTATCTATAGTGCATATGCTGCAATGCCGAAAAGATAACTTCTCAAAATCAGTATGCTTGAAAGTTACTTTTCGATGATTTTACCTTAATAATTTCATACGTGGAATAATAAAAGGAATCGAATAATATAAAAAACAAAAAAATTAATTTAAAAAAATTTATTGCAATTTGTGGACAAACTTAATTTTGAAAAATTACAAATGTAAAAATTAATATTATTATTCAATTTCTTTGATTATTCTATATGTAAAAGTATTCAGGTAGTCATCGAAAAGTGAATACTTTACAAGATATTTCATATTTTATATTATAAATATCATGACAAAATATGAAATATCTCAGTAAATTCTTAACAAAAGAAAACTTTATTATAATGTTTTAAAAACGTCGTGACAAGGGCTACAAGAATATACAATAAAAATAGAGGCTTCTATATAAAAAATTTAGATCAAAAGCATCTTAAATTTTTTAAATAAAACACCATTGGGGGTTAAATAAAAATTAGATTTTATTGCATATTCTTGTAGCCCTTGTCGAGACGTTTTCAAAACACTATAATGCAACTCTCTTTTGTTAAGAATTTTCTGGGATATTTTAAATTTTGTCATTACATTTTTAATATAAAATATGAAATATTTTGTAAAGTATTTACTTTTTGATGACTTTACCTTAATACGTTTATACGTAGAATAATGAAAGTAATCGAATAATGTAAAAAAAACAGAAATTAATTTTTAAAAATTTGATTGCATTTTGTGGACAAACTTAATTTCGAAAAATTACAAATGTAAAAATTAATATTATTATTAGATTATTCGATTTCTTTGATTATTCTATGTATAAAAGTATTAAGGTAAAGTCATCGAAAAGTGAATACTTTACAAGATATTTCATATTTTATATTAAAAATATCATGACAAAATTTAAAATATCTCAGTAAATTCTTAACAAAAGAGAACTTTATTATAGTGTTTTAAAAACGTCGTGACAAGGGCTACAAGAATATGCAATAAAAATAGGGTCTTCTATATAAAAAATTTAGATCAAAAGCACCTTAAATTTTTTAAATAAAACACCATTGGGGGTTAAATAAAAAATAGTTTTTATTGCATATTCTTGTAGCCCTTGTCTAGACGTTTTCAAAACACTATAATGCAACTCGCTTTCATTAAGAATTTCCTGAGATATTTTCAGAAAGATGCACGGTAGCGCATCTTTCCGTGGTAGCTTGCGATGACACCGATAGGTGGCGCATAATGGTGTGATTAACTCGTAAGAAAGTTTCAGTTGAGAGCGAATATAAGCAGGTTTAGGCGAAGCAAAATCACAACATCAGCAAGACATATATCTTTGCCAGCAACATTGCTGCGATGATATAAATATGTAAGACTATATTCTTTAAAGTAAGGTATGTTTTTCAAATATTAAATAACTTTCAAATATAAAACAATATTATTTTTTCAAATCTTAAATTAACATTCAACGAACACTCGGAGAACTTCAACATGGGTACAGTAAGACTTTTTTTTGACGTCAATAAGTAGTCAAATTTTGTAACGAAAAATCGTCATGTTGACTTTTTCTGCCGTGATGTAACTATGACGTCAAAATGACATCAAAATGATGTTATTTTGACTGCGATGTGTTCCTTGCTCATAGTTATATCTCAGTGGTCACAAAGCACCATCAATGTGTGGCGCGACCCCACATTGCACTCACATGTATGTACGTCCGTACGTCCTTGTCATAGGTCGATATTACAGGATTTGAGGAATGACAGAAGGAGTCTGCAAAGCTTCACGGAAGGAGTTTTCAATCATGGAAATAGGTCAATAGGATTGAGCGGAAATTCATTCCTAAAATAACGTATTAAATTTTGAGCTTTTGATCTCGTATTCAAACAGAAAAAGACAACATGGTTAATATCGTGCCTCGGATCACCACATTCACAACCGGCAGATGCAACAATTGTTTTTCCTATTTAGGGAGTAATTTAAATTATAATGATTGCTACGGAGACGATTAATGGCAACAATTTCTTTTCTTTTAAAAGAAGAACGAGAGTATTACGGCTTGGGAAAGTCACTGTGAAATCTGCTGTGATAGAAACCGCCCATATTGACTGCCACTGCAATTAGATAACCACGAAATTTATGCAACATACGCTGTTTAGTTAGGCACTTTAAATCAGTGAAAGGAGTTTTAAAAGACGGCCGACAGCCATTCAGAGCCGCCTCCTTGGCCAATGCATCCGCCATTTCATTTCCGGGTATACCCTTATGAGCCGGGATACAGACAAGCTTCACCTCCGAGCCCGCCGCCGATACTCTACAGAACCATTCCTTTAGTAGAGGGATAAGATACCCACACAGCACATGATATCATACGTATTATCCCATTGTTGTACTCATTGTACTGTGATTATCCGTAACATACTGAGATCATCGCTATAATATCTTTTACAGTATCATTTGGTTTCCTTTCGCGCGCGTATAATCTCAGGATTGACTCAAGGTACGGAAACGATACGTACGCCTTTCTACCGCGCCGTATATTCTCAGGTTTTACTCGAAGTACTGAAATGGTATCGTACTCGTGTCTTCCGAGCGCGATATATCAGCGCTATCTGTATACGTCATTCCGGTACCGATCTTGTTCCGGTAGCCCTCTGAGCTGAGGTGACATGTCGATGATCGGATGATGCAATGCACGAAGAATACAAAGCGCGGTGATTGATATCAAAGGTAATCAATTGATCGAAACGTTTGAAGCATTAAATCTATATTTGATGTGCAGTTTCCGCAACGTAGGGTTAGGATGTGGGCACACGAGCGGTTTGTGCCGCGGGCGGAACCGCGGGATCCAAACCGCTTGTGTGAACGGTCTGTCGCGGCGAAACCGCGCGGTCCACACCGCTCGTGTGCACGGATCTTTCGCGCGGCTCTTCCGCGCGGTCCAAACCGCTCCTGACGTGTCCGCGCACTTAACCTCTAAATCGAGTTTTCTACCTACTGCTGTTTTACGCTGGACAAGATATACGTGAGAGGTATGTTTTATTCAACACACATAACGTTTTAGCATTAAATATCTTATGTGATCGGTTCATTCCGCAACATACGGTACCTTGTAAATTGTCAGCAGAATAGTTTCACGAGTTGTAGATTAATACACTTCTTTTTCTGTTTGTCGTTGCCTGCATTTCTTGATAAATAAAAATTACTTATATATTTTTTTACACATTTAAATTGAATTTCTTATACTTGTAATTGTACAAACAATTTACATCTATAGCCTTTTTGTAATATCAAATGAATAAAGAATCAATCATCTGTTTTATAACATATCTGTAATCCTCTGTCTTATAAAAATAGCAATACATAAAACTGTTTTTAGTCCTCAGACTCGCAAGTTCCAAGTATGGATCGAGAGAGAGAAAAGGAAAGAGGAAGAAACCAAAGAGATCAGGTACAATATAATGAACCTGACGAACCTGACGAACCTGAAGAGCCTGAAGAACCCGAAGAACGTCATTGACATAGGTTGCTTTTTTTAAAGAAAGAAGGTGCCGTCGATCTCTTGCTTAAGCATCTGTTATTTTCAAGATTTTTTTATTTTGCGAAGAATGTTTCTTTTATTTTCAATATTTTTTATTTTGCCAAAAATGAACAGATGCCTCTTGTACTTCACGTATAACATATTCTTAATTTTATTTTAATATTTTTTTACATGCGTTTTTTCATTGCGTTTCATTCACAAGTAAATCCCAGTGAGAAATGATACATCGAAAAAACGTCGATTAGATATCGAAATCTCGATATCAATATAAAATCGATCTTCACATCAATTTCGATATTCAGATGGTCACAGTTTAGAGCATTTATCGATATCGATCGACATCGAATCGATATTGATTCGATGTCGGAAACAGTTACAAAAAATTTTAATTTGATTTTTATCATCTCTATAGGAATTACATTATACTATACTATGACACCGCGTGTCTGCCTGAAAAAACCCGCTCTCTCAGGCGGTCACCCATCCGAGTGTGGTACCACGCCAACGTCGCTTAACCTGTTTGATGAATGGACTAGTGGTGATCCTCTGACTCTGATGCTTCCTTCTTGCTTATACACATATATTACACATCTTTATAGTGTTCTACAACTTTTCAATAATATATATAAATGGAAAATATTAAAAACAATGTAAAAACTATTTTGATATACGAGTAAAATAAATTTTAATAATATTAATTAATTAATATATTAATATTAATATAAGATTCGTATATTAAATACAAAATAATATAATATTAATATAATAATGATAACTAAAGACGTTGCCCGGACACGCAAGTGAGGACTATGATTATTGACGGGCAACTCAAATGCACTTATTAAAAAAAAAAAACACAAAATTGGCTTTACTTTTTATATCATCGCATAATTGGACAACATTCATAATCTTATTAAGTAGAAAAAAGAATTAAGGGATTGCAAAAGGTTAACTCGTTGCACTAATTAATTCAAAATTTATAAACATCAGACAGCACTATTCCATGTATAGACAAACTTTTGTAATATGTATTAGGCAGGGTTGGGAAGTAACTCGTTACTTGTAACGAAGTTACAGTTATAGTAACTTTTCTTTGGTAACTATAACTTAACTTTGTTCCTTTCTTTTCATCTATAACTTTAACTTAACTTAGTTACATTTTTTGGATAACTAGTAACTAATTTAATAGTTACTCTAATAGTTACTTTATATTTTTATTTTATACTTTATATTTTTCTGCTTTTAATCAACAAATAAGAGAAGTCTCGAGTCCGCACAAAAAAATTGTATAAATTCTTAAAATCGAATAATTGCCACGTAAACTTTTTATTAAAAGTTTTATTAATTTTTAAAAAATTTAATTATACTATGTTATATATTATACAGGGTGTTTCCGGGTTAAACGACCAAACTTAAAATATGAGTACCTATATACCCAGTGAGAAATGAAAAGTCGAAATGATATCACAATAATATCGGAAATATTTCCTCGAAATTCAAAATCGATTCGAGAAACAGATGGTCCTGGTTTCGAGGTCCTTTTCGATATCGAAATCAGCTCGGTTTCGAGACATTTTCGATATCGGAATCAGCTCGGTTTCGAGACATTTTTGATATCGGAATCAGCTCGATTTCAAGTAATTTTTGACATCCAAAAGAGCTAAATTTTGAATTATTTTTTACATCAAAAGCAGTGCAAATTTAACATACCACATCGAAGCATTAGCTGGGTTTCGTACAGCGCATATGCGTGCACATATCTATAGCATACTACGTAACGTTTACTATAGAAAAATGCGTGCATATAATAATGCGCTTTACGGGATCCAGCCTATAAATTGCCTTATCTTTTACCAATATGTATATGTAAACACGATTTACAAGAAATGTATTTATTGTTTATTAGATTAAATTAAACTAAAGGTAAGTAACAAAATTATAGGAAATACTATTTATTTTTGTATTTTATTTTTCTTCAAAATTTTCGTACTAATGAAAAATGTGTATAAGACATAGAAATAAAGAAGAAAGTACAAAATAGCTGCCGCCTCTCTAAAATTAAACAAACTTTCATGCATTATAATACTCTTGAGCAAAGCTACGTACAGTCCTTCTAAACAAAAGACGGATTGATAATCTTACACATCAGTATCATTTCATTAACTCAACAGCAGAATAACAACGAATTTCGCGCTGAATAAACTAAGAAAAAGTAAGAAAATCCGTTCAACATTTTGTGATTGACCTAGTAAAGTAAAATAACGTGTAAAAATAAGAGGTCAAAATGAGTCCACACATTGGTACATCGCAGTCTATAAGAATTATGCATAAAAGATTCATGTATAATACTCTCTAGCGTTGCAACTGCTGTAAATTAGGTTGTATACCATTTGAATCGTATAACCGCAAGAATAAGATAACTAAATCAAAATTTGTAATTCCTACATCCTGATCAAAACATCACTATTTTTCCTTTTCTTGCCTTCTTTGTACGACTGTTCTTTTTAACAAAATTATAGGAAATACTATTTATTTTTGTATTTCATTTTTCTTTAAAATTTTCGTACTAATAAAAAATATGTATGACATAGAAATAAAAAAGAAAATACAAAATAGCTGCCGCCTCTCTAAAATTAAACAAACTTTTATGCATTATAATACTCTTGAGTAAAGCTACGTACAGTCCTTCTAAACAAAAGACGGATTTATAATCTTACACATCAGTATCATTTCATTAAGTCAACAGCAGAATAACAACGAATTTCGCGCTGAATAAACTAAGAAAAACTAAGAAAATTCATTCAACATTTTGTGATTGACCTAGTAAAGTAAAATAACGTGTAAAAATAAGAGGTCAAAATGAGTCCACACATTGGTACATTCACACATTGGTACATCGCAGTCTGCATAAAAGATTCATGTATGCATAAAAGATTCATGTATAATACTCTCTAGCGTTGCAACTGCTGTAAATTAGGTTTTATACCATTTGAATCGTATAACCGCAAGAATAAGATACCTAAATCAAAATTTGTAATTCCTACATCCTGATCGAAACATCACTATTTTTCCTTTTCTTGCCTTCTTTGTACGACTGTTCTTTTTTCTCTCGCGTATCTCATCCTAATGTCAGTTATTAATTTATGAACGAAACTGCGAAATGAGAAAATCGATCTATCACTTTCCTATATATTATACAACGTTTTCCAAAACTATCAATACGTATATTCGGATTTTGAGAGAAAATTATTTTAATAAATAATTTTACAGATAATAATTATCTTTATGACTAGCTAAAATCTTTGAAATACTTAAAAATTAGCCGTATTATGTTGATGACTTTGTCCCCCTTACAGACTCGGAGACATGTCCTTTAGTCCTTTTCCCAAAAGAACCATCTTCCTGCTTTCTTTATAAGCTGTTGGTCAGCCACGTTGAAGAAATTTTCTCTGCCACAGAAATATCACTGACGTCAAACCTGATTAGTAGAGCTCCTGGAAAGCAAAAAATAATAAAAAAGATAAGATGACATTATCGCCAATCACTGTGACAATTGTTGTAAGTATAAACTAATAATCATAAATTTTCAAATAATTTTCAAGAATCATAGAATTTAAATTTTTAATAATACTTTTGTACCAAAGTTGACCTCCATTAATTTGTATTATTTAGATATTTGAAGGAGTGTCAAGCAATGTCTCATATGACAAAGAAATGTTAGGAAACAAAGGTTTCAGTTTAATTAGCAGCAAGTCAAGTTTTTCACATTGAAAGCAAACCACTTTCCAAGGCCCAAATATGCAACTCTTCAATAAGATAAGTTTCCTTTTCCTCGTTATTCTCAAAGTAAAGTTCCATTTGGTCATGGTTAGGATCTTGATTAGAATTTGCAGATGTGGTAGATCTTGAATCGTCACTATCATCGCTACTGTTATTACTGGAAAATCACCATCACTATTGTTGACATCAACATCATCACTCGAATGATTACTTTCATTAAAATTATTATCATAACCATTATCATTTACATTTTCGCTTCTGTCTGCACTTTCATATTCCTTGTTATCTTGTCTACTTAAAACATTTAAATTGCTAGAAGCTGCTGCAATGCAATCCTCCTGCATTTCAGTTTCTTGTGTTATCTCCACTTCGACTCTCATTATCTGAACTGTCTTCTAATAAATCAACGAAAGATTTATAAAGAATCGAAGAAATATTTTCTAGTCTTGCTCTTTTGTGCTTTGCTCTGTTGATCTTTCTGTTAAGTTATCTCTTAAAATCCCTGATCTTCAAGATAAATTAAAAAGAAAAAGTTAGACAAATATTTTCCTCAATACAAGCAAGGAAGAAAGTATCTCTCAAAACTAACGCTGGTATAAGAATGCATAGTCAGATGGACTAGAATCTTGCTTGAAGGTTAGGATGTCAAGGCAACACAGGCTGTGATCAATTTGGCGCTATAAATGGTTCGAAGCGTTAAACTGGAATCACACAATGCAAGATTGTCATGCCTGCATTCTTGCACGCTGACTGACGCTGACCAATGCATTGAACGTTGCTCGTTTTGCTGTTTAAAACGTTAACTTTCCATCGTTGCAAGCTTCGTATAACTTTATGTGACGTTTTAAACAGCAAAACTAGCAACGTTCGATGCATTGGTCAGCGTCAGTCAGCGTGCAAGAATGCAGGCATGAAAATCTAGCATTGTGTGATTCCAGCTTAACGCTTCGAAGCATTTATAGCGCCAAATTGATCACATGAGCCTGTGTTGCCTTTACATCCTAATCTTCAAGCAAGATTGTAGTCCATCTGACTGATATGCATTCTTATACGAAATAACGAAGGGTAAAATAATATTTCTAGTACTCACTGGTAGATTTTCGTTGTCCATTGCAAGATATAATGAACCCTGCAAGCTGAAGCCACTGCACGTGAGAACAATTACGATGTTTAACCAGCAATACTGCTACCTTTGAAGCATTTATAGCGCCAAATTGATCACAGCCTGTGTTGCCTTTACATCCTAACCGTCAAGCAAGATTGTAGTCCATCTGACTGATATGCATTGTTATACGAAATAACAAAGAGTAAAATAATATTTGTATTACTCACTGGTAGATTTTCGTTGTCCGTTGCAAGATATAATGAACCCAAGCTGAAGCCACTGCACGAGAACAATTACGACGTTATATAACCGGCAAAACTGCTACCAATGAACCGCTGTACGTCCGCTACATGTGGCTACATGCCGCCAAATGCACCGAGATTAGGTTAGGCTCGAGCGATATAGCCCCGCAAGAATCGATATATTGATGTATCGCGGCGTGTTGCTTTCGTCGACGACGCCGAATCAGCTATGTCCGCTCGCGGCGTGTTGCTTTCGCTGACGACACCGAGTCGGCTAGAGTCCGCTCGCGGCGTGTTGCTTTCGCCGACGTCGCCGAATCGGCTAAGTCCGCTCACGACCGTATATATCGTCAATCAACCGCAGTATATATATCGATACACTTATCCCGATAGGAAAGACATACATATATGTACATGTATATATAACATTATATGACGAAACCTGGATGAAGTTGGGAATGCTGCAATTTAATATGTTTTATATAGTATTTGCAACAATATCATATTGATATCATTTCGATCTCAAATCGACATTTTACGTATAAACGGATGTGCACAGAGTTACAACCAGTAACTTTGAACAAAACAGTAGTAGGAGTGGCTATTTATCATTATGTCAGTTTATTTAAAGTTACTCGAAAATAGGTCGAAATTCAAATAAACGTCGAGTTTTTTACCCTTGCCAGCGCTGTCGAGCTAATTTTGACGACCACGACGTTGTTTCGACATCCTTTCGGTATTACATTTCTCACTGGGTAGGATCTCAAAACAAGAAAATTTTTCCTCTAGAGGTATGCTCGCAAACGCTTTGTTCAAGAGATATTAACTTCGAAGTTACAAAATTAGGAATGAATAATTTCAAAATAATATAGGTTTATCCTCTTTAGTGCTAAACAGTAATTAAAATTAAAACAATTATCCTCTTTACTATGCTTACAGTAATTAAAATTAAAATAATTATCCTTTTTACTGTTTTACAGTAACCAAAATTTAAGTATTAAATATTTTGTTCAGAATGATAGCTTCTAGCCCAGAGACAAGCGTTGCACCTATCAGTAAAAGAACAAGTGACTAATTGACATTGTGCGTTTGTTATTCCTTCGCACGCTTGCGCTATCTTCCGTTTTTGTTGTGATTAAAGGATATTTCATACATTTTTCATACAGGCATTTTATATACTTTTTGCTTGAGAACATTCCAATTCAAGAAATCTATTGGTGTTAAATCATTTTGAACAAGATATTTATTACTTAAATTTTGATTACTATAAACCAGTAAAGAGGATAATTATTTTAATTTTGATTACTGTTAAGCAGTAAAAAGAATAATTATTATAATTTTGATTAATGTTTAACAATAAAAAAGATTAGAAGATATAATGATTATAATTTTGATTACTGTACATTTTGATTACTGTTGAGGATAAACCTACATTATTTTGAAATTATTTATTTATAATGGTTCTGCAATTTTAAAAGAAAATATCTCCTCTTGAACAAAGTGTTTGCGAGCATACCTCCAGAAGAAAGTTTTTCTTGTTTTGAGATCCTAAACTCATATGTCAAGTTTGGCCGTTTAACCCGGGAGCATCCTGTATAATGTGACATAATTAAGTATGTAGTACATAATAAATTATTAATTAAATAAAGTTTGAAATATAAGATTCTTATATTTAAAATAATAGTACACATTTATTGCAAAACAGTAACTGAAAAGTAACAACTCGTTACTTTTTGAGTTATTGTAACTGTAACATATGTTACTTTTCAAAGTCGGTAACTTGTAACTGTAACTATAGTTACTTTTTTAGTAAAAAAAACTGTAACTGTAACTAGATACTTCTACAAAGTAACTTTCCCAACCCTGGTATTTTGTCAGTTAATGTAATTTAAAACACAATAATTTTCAGTTTTCTTTGATTTAGGAAACAATTTAGTTCTTTTTATCTCATAAGTCGAATCGTTATCAAACCAATATCGAATCGTTGATGATGGACAAACGTGGAAACATTGAAAATCTTGAAAGGAAGTATTATATTATATTGCTACTGCTACCAACAGATATTTTTTGCAAAGTTATCATAACATCGAAATAATCTCGAAATTTTGAAATTATCGACGTTCAACAACTTGACAGAACCGCATTGATAAGATTTCGATGAATCGATATCTAATTGACGTCTTTTCGATGTATCATTTCTCACTGGGATAGTTCCGTTTTTTTAATACTGCAAAAATGTAACAGAGGAATTTGCTGAACTCGACATTAAGCTCGATGTACAATGAGGTTTAGCTGATTTTAGCGCAGTAGAACAGTGTAGATCGTAAGGAAATAGTAAAAAAGGTTAAAAATGGCAGAGCCCGCATCGACGAGACTTTCAGAGTTTAAGCCAGTGGGTGCTGGGACTATCTCTTTTTGGAGATGGAGTCCGCACTAGCTTAAACTCTATGAGGGCATTGGCCTCAAAATTATGCCGGTTGGTGCTGGGACTGTCAATTTAAAAATGGCAGAGTCCGCATTGACGAGATTTTCAGAGTTTAAGCCAGTGGGTGCTGGCACTATCTCTTCTTGGAGATGGAGTCCGCACTAGCTTAAACTCTATGAGGGTATTGGCCTCGAAATCACGCCGGTGGGTGCTCAAACTGTCAATTAAAAAATGGCTACAATGTATCACATTAGAAAAACCGGTCTCTTACGATGTACTGCTACTGCGTTTAAAACATGCTTAAAACCTCATTGTACATCGGGCTTTGCGATATAACAAACACGATGCTCTGTATAGTGTATAAGATCACAAGATAGGATTAAAGCCATAGTGATGATGTAAGTCAATTTGTTGATCACTTTTTTCTCTTAAAACATATCTCCGCATGTGTAGACTGCATGTATGAACTCAAATCAACTCGATAGGTTGAGAAAAGTGACTTGCACTATGGCTGTAATCCCTCCATATATACTACACATATTATTATATAATTATATTATTAATTATATTATTAATCTTACGATGTACTGCTACTGCGCTTAAAACCTTATTGTAGATCGGGCTTTTGCGATATAACAAACACGATGCTCTGTATAGTGTATAATAAGATGTAGGGTTAAAGCCATAGTGATGATGTAAGTCAATTTGTTGATCACTTTTTTCTCTTTAAACATATCTCCGCATGTGTAGACTGCATGTATGAACTCAAATCAACTCGATAGGTTGAGAAAAGTGACTTGCACTATGGCTGTAACTCCTCCATATATATACTACACATATTATTATTAATTATATTATAATAATTATATACTACACATATACCTTTTTGCAATAAAAATTTAAACTATTTAATTTAGAAATTACATCAACTGACCAAAACCCATGGTCGAAATTAATAATGTCTTGACGATTGATCCGAAAATGTGCTGTGTGAATCCGACAAACCAAGTTGGCTCATAGTTTTTCAATGTTCATATCGGAAAGACGTTATATATTGCCAGTCACGGTCGATTTAAATTACTCTAATTGTTATTCTTTACTGGCGAAAAAAATTTATTATTCTGTTTATTATACACCGTCGACCGAAGTATCGGTGTGCTCCATCTTAATTATAGTTGTTATTGCGATAAATATCACCACAGCCCCAGTGGTCGAATTGGCACGACACCCGCACGGTATACGGGAGGTTCCAGGTTCAACCCTGGCTGGGGTGATATTTTTTCGCAATAAAAATTTAAACTATTTAATTTAGAAATTACATCAACTGACCAAAACCCATGGTCGAAATTAATAATGTCTTGACGATTGATCCGAAAATGTGCTGTGTGATTCCGACAAACCAAGTTGGCTCACAGTTTTTCAATGTTCATATCGAAAAGACGTTATATATTGCCAGTCACGGTCGATTTAAATTACTCTAATTACATATACCTTGTTTACGCGAGCGTTACTTCTGTAGTAACTTACGATAATTCACTCAGATTATCGTAACTTACGATAAGTCACTCCGCGTAAACGGGGGTGAGTAGCCATTGACTACATTACGATAATAGAAGCAAGTTACTGAAAATAGCTAATACTTTCCGTGCTAATACCTTGCGTAAACGACAAATTTGATTCTCAAGGGTGCACAAGAGTTCAGCCGTCAATATTTCTTGATGTTGTTTGGCGAAAACTGCAATAGTACTCACAATATTACTTGTCGAATCTATTTTGACTTATTATTTGAAGTATGAGCTGATAACCTCTAAATCGCGTTTACGTCTTTTAAAAATACCGCGTATGTAGAGAGGAACCTCACGACGAACCGTAGGAACATTATTATACTTCGCGCCTGCGTAAACGACTCTCAAAAAGTATCGCAGCCCGAGAAAAAATAATTTTGACTAATTATATATAATCATATATTATTTCATATATGATCAGATCTGAAAATTGGCCAGGTCTGACCATGCATGCTCATACAAAATCATATAGACGGTCATATCTATTCATATATGACCATTAAAATATTATCACATTTATTCAACAAAATAAAATTTATTTCTCTCGTTGAACATTATTTTATTGTCGAAAATCTTTATTATGTGCAAGCTTAATTAATTAAATTTATATTGTACCTAGAAAATTTGTTTACCACCGCTGGATTTGAACCTGGATCCCCTGGATCTTGAGTCAGTCACCTTACGTACTGTGCTACAACGTTAATTGATAAAGACGTTTCGTATTGTACTACATATGTTACACTTATTGTTAGTAGATGTACGGAAGGTGTCAAACAAAGATACTGTATAATTTTCTAACAACCCGAGAAAAAATAATTTTGACTAATCGTATATAATTGTATATGATTATGTATAGAATCATAAATGAATATATATGGGTATATTTATGTTTATGTATATTTACATCTTGCTCCTTGTATGATTATATATGAATCCATATATGATTAGATCTGACCATTTCTATGCTGATATGACTAATATATTATAATTCGCATGAGTAGGTACAGATTCATATATGATTAGACCTAATCAAGCCTGACTCATGCCTGAATGTATATGAATTCATATATGACTATATTTAAATCTATGTATGATTCTATCTAATCATGACTGGCTAATATGAACTCGCACCTGACTATATATCCATATATAATTGTGCGTATTTAGATCTGACCATTTCTATGCTGATATGACTAATATATTCTAATTCGTATGAGTAGGTACAGATTCATATACGAGGTTTGTTAAAAAGAAAGGTAACTTTATTTTTCTCGAAAAATATTTATTTATTCATCAATATCAATTTTGTCCCCTTCAAAGTAATCCCCCTCAAATATAATACACTTGTGCCAGCGCTTTTTCCAATTCTCGAAGCACTTCTGATATGCGCTTTTTGGTATGGTCTTGAGCTCTTCTAGCGATGCGGTCTTTATCTCCTGAATCGTGGCAAACCTCTGTCCTTTCATGGGTCTTTTCAGTTTTGGGAACAGGAAAAAGTCGCAGGGGGCCAAGTCCGGTGAATTCGGTGGCTGAGGCATGATTACGGTGTTGTTTTGGGCCAGAAAATCACGAACAAGCAATGACGTGTGTGCTGGCGCTTCGCTGCCACACGTTTCATGTCCAAAACATCCGAAAAAATTTCATGGCATGAGCCAACCGATATGCCGACATCCTCAGCAACTTCTCTAATAGTGATTCGACGATTCTCCTTAACAATGTTCTTCACTGCTTCAACGTTTTCATCGGTTGTTGACGTGCTGGGGCGTCCAGGGCGGGCATTGTCATTAACATCTTCTCGGCCTTCTGTGAAGAGCTTGTACCACTTATAAACACTTTTTTTGCTCAAAGTAGACTCGCCAAATGCCACAGTCAACATTTCAAGTGCGTCGGAGCACTTAATTTTATTTTTCACACAAATTTAATACAGATTCTTTGATCCATTTTTTAAAAATCGCCAAACACACCAAAACACGTCTAACCTTTATATCTGTCAAAAACAAATTAAAAATGCAAAATGGCTGATAATGTCAACATATGTTGGGGACATGTGTACCAACACAACAACAACAAAAATTCGAAAATCGAATGTATGTAGTCCGCGAAATTTTAAAAGTCATCTTTTTCTTGAACAAACCTCATATGATTAGACCTAATCAAACCTGACTCATACCTGACTGTATATAAATTTATATATGACTATATTTAAATCTATGCATGATTCTATCTAATCATGACTGGCTAATATAAACTCGCACTTGACTGTATGTGAATTTATACATATATAACTAGATATACAGGGTGTTTCCGGATCTTTGCGACAAACTTAAAGAGGTGATAGATCTCAATAAATGGAACAAATTTGTTAAGCAACCCGTGTCCGGCGATGCCTCCTTAAGGCTATAACGACCTGCCTTTTATATTGAACGCGGACTAGCTCGCTGGGTCAGGAGTTCAATAGGGTAGGTCCGGAGACAATAGACGCAAGAAATCGGCGAGTTAAAATATAAATAGTAATTTATATTAAAAGCAATAACAAAGAAATGGTGATTAGACTTTGGAACGTGGATTTCCACTGTTTAGAATATATGTTCGCAAATTTAACAAAGAATACTGGCGGAGTACTTCGGAGGCGCGGTGGCCCAGCACGGTGCGATATACGAAACGAATTTAATTATATAGGTTCGCAATTTAACAAAGAATACTGGCGGAGTACTTCGGAGGCGCGGTGGCCCAGTACGGCGCGATATACGAAACGAATTTAATTATATATGTTCGCAATTTAACAAAGAATACTGGCGGAGTACTTCGGAGGCACGGCGGCCCAGTACAGCGTGAGCAAATCTAAACGGACACGAGTACAATTCGAATTGCGGAGAAGGCTACGGCGCGGCACGGGTAGCTTTATATCCCGCACGTAGCTAGATACGGATCCCGGTTTACTATCGCGGGTTTAACGTAAAGGTACTGGCGGGTGTAACGGCGTCGGGGACGTTCGGACGTACGGACCGGTCCGCCCCGATTCGCCAGGA
The DNA here is from genome assembly GCA_030770355.1 of Harpagoxenus sublaevis. NCBI lineage: Eukaryota > Metazoa > Arthropoda > Insecta > Hymenoptera > Formicidae > Harpagoxenus > Harpagoxenus sublaevis. Next base: position 248,035 of record JASTWR010000194.1, read on the forward strand.
TGAGATGCGTCGGCGTCGAGAGCACTCGACCGAGACGGAGAGCTCTCCACCTCGGTTTTTCGCCTTCGCATTTAAGGAAAGAGAGTCGTCGAAGGGAAAGCAGCAACGAGAGCGCTCGTTCGTGGACAGAGAGCTCTCGACCACGATTACTGCTAATTACTTTCAGGCACAGGACTGAGTGTCGATTTCGGCTTTGCGAGCGCCTTTTATACTGCGCGAGAGCGTTATTTTACAGTCCCCACGGTGGGGGTTGACAGCAGCGCACACGTGTGTCAAGAGCGCGTGGCTGAGGCTGTCAGTGGCGCTCGGTCATATTCGACGACGCTCGGGCCCCGTCGGCCTCGCACATGGGGCCGGTCGCGGCTGTCGTTGCGCTCGCGTTGTTCGGCGGCGCTCGGCGGCGGTCGGGCCCCGTCGGCCGCTGCGTCTCGAGCCGTTTCACGGCGAGATCGCGGTAATTGCAATTAAAAATGGGTGGTGGGCGCATCGCGCCCACAGTTCCGCCCGGCGGGTGTTCGGCCGGGCGGTGTCCGGCGGGTATTAGCCGGAGTTACGATGCCTCCTTAGGGGTGCATCGTTACAAGGCGCTAGGCTGCGTTGAACATTTACGGTTGCGTGACTTAATTTTTTCTTGTGGGGGCATATCAAAAGTTTAGTGTTATACAACCCCTGTTAATACCCGAAATGAGCTTATTGACAGGATTATAAACGCATTTGGTACGATTCGCAATAATCCTGGAATTTTTCAGAGGGTGCGTCAGTAGATGCAATGCTTGTACTGAGGTTGCAGGTCGCCATTTTGAACATTTATTTTAATAAAATAAACAAAATATAATTAGAAAAACGTACAATTTTTTTAAATTTTAATATAACCATATTAGAAATCAAATAGCATTCATGCCGGTCTAGCGCCTTAAGGAGGCATCGCCGAACACGGGTTGCGTAACAAAAGTTGTTCCATTTATCGAGATCTATCACCTCTTTAAGTTTGTCGCAAAGGTCCGGAAACATCCTGTATATCCATATATAATTGTGCGTAATCCTGTCTGGATATTATTGACTATAATATAAATTCAAACATGACTAGATATAAATTCATATATGAATGCATATGATTATATACATCTTCAGGGTATCATATACAGGGTGAGTTATTTCAATCTATAAACGCTAATATCTCGAAAAATATGGAAGATACGGAAAAATGTTTCAGACAAAAGTTGTATGGTCTAAAGGGGGACATAAGATAGTGGCAATGATTTGACTTTGGATGGTCGTTTGAAGCTCACGTGAACGTCACCTTCAATTTCTTAAATGGAACCCCCTATATTGTAGTATATCGTTTGAAAGGGCATAAAATAAGAAAAATTTTGGCGCAAACCAGAGGTCGATACGTTGACCCGTTCGGGAGTTATTTAGGGTCAAAAATTGACTCTTTCCAAATTTGACTTTAAATAACTCCCGAACGGATCAACGTATCGACCTCTGGTTTGCGCCAAAATTTTTCTTATTTTATGCCCTTTTAAATGATATACTACAATATTGGGGGGGTTCCATCTCAAATTTTTGAGTTGCAGTCCCCTGGGACACTAAAAAATTTCAAGTAAAACCCCCATATTGTAGTATACCATTTGAAAGGGCATAAAATAAGAAAAATTTTGGCGCAAACCAGAGGTCGATACGTTGATCCGTTCGGGAGTTATTTAAAGTCAAATTTGGAAAGAGTCAATTTTTGACCCTAAATAACTCCCGAACGGGTCAACGTATCGACCTCTGGTTTGCGCCAAAATTTTTCTTATTTTATGCCCTTTCAAACGATATACTACAATATAGGGGGTTCCATTTAAGAAATTGAAGGTGACGTTCACGTGAGCTTCAAACGACCATCCAAAGTCAAATCATTGCCACCATCTTATGTCCCCCTTTAGACCATACAACTTTTGTCTGAAACATTTTTCCGTATCTTCCATATTTTTCGAGATATTAGCGTTTATAGATTGAAATGACTCACCCTGTATATCAGCTGTATACACACACACATACACACGCACGCGCGCGCACATATTTATATTTATATTTATATTTATATTTATATTGCTTCCTCATAGAGGAAGCTTTGTTTTCGTGAAAAAATTTTTTTTTTAGTTGCCGCTGCCAATGTGTTTAGAATGTTCTAAAACGTCGAAAAATTGCATTAAAAAAAAATGTCCGTATGTGTGTGTGTATGTGCAGATTTGTTGTGGTTGCTCTAACTTCCGCAAATATTGAGATATCGGGCTGTTTTTTTTTTAATCGATAGAGCATCATTCAAGGAAGATTGGTATTGAATTTGGCGATGATCGGTAAAGGGGTTCTTTTTTAAAAAAATTTTAAATTTTTTTACAAATGGCTGTAGTTGCTCTAACTTCCGCAAATATTGAGATATCGGGCTGTTTTTTTTTTTAATCGATAGAGCATCATTCAAGGAAGGTTGGTATTGAATTTGGCGATGATCGGTAAAGGGGTTCTTTTTAAAAGAATTTTTAAATTTTTTTTAAAATGTCCGTGGTTGTTCTAACTTCCGCAAATATTGAAATATCGGGCTGAATTTTTTTTTAATGGATAGAGCATCATTCAAGGAAGGTTGGTATTGAATTTGGCGATGATCGGTAAAGGGGTTCTTTTTAAATAAATTTTTGAATTTTTTTAGAAATGTCCGTGGTTGCTTTAACTTTCGCAAATATTGAGATATCGGGTTGTTTTTTTTTTAATCGTTAAAGTATCATTCAAGAAAAGTCGGTATTAAATTTGGCGATGATCGGTAAAGGGGTTCTTTTTTAAAAAAAATTTGAGTTTTTTTAGAAATGTTCGTGGTTGCATTAACTTCAGCAAATATTGAGATATCGGAGCCGATTTTTTTTAAATCAATAAAAGTATCATTTCAGAAAAGGTTGATATTGAATTTGGCGATAATTAATGAAAGGGTTCTTTTTTTAAAAAATTTTTAATTTTTTTAGACAATGTCCCTGGTTGCTCTAACTTATGCAAATATTGAGATATAGGGCTAAATTTTTTTTTAATCAATAAAGTATTATTTAAGGAAGGATGGAATTAAATTTAGCAATAATTGGTAAAGAGCTTCTTTCTTTATAAAATTTTGAATTTTTTAAGAAATGCCTTTGATTGCTCTAACTTTTGTAAGTTTTGGAATATTGGGCTATTTTTAATTTTATTATATTTTTCTGTCTTTTCTACCCCTATTTCATATAAAATTCTTTAAAATTTGGTTGATTAGACTCATGTTTACGTATGGACGGATTCCCCGAAATTTTAAATGTCTTTAACTCAAAAACTAATCAACCAAATCTTAAAGAATTATACATGAAATAAGGGTAGAAAAGACTGAAAAAATATAATAGAATTAAAAAAATAACTAAAATCTTAAAATTTTAACTTTTAAAGGCTACATCCAAAGTCTCAAAAATTGAGACTTTTCATAAATTGATATTTTTTGACAATTTAGTATTAATTATTAGCAATTTTTTGATTCTAATATATTTTTCAGTTTTTTCAACCCCTATTTCATATATAATTCATTATGGTTTGGTTGATTAGACCCAGCTTTATAAAGCTTCGATATATGTACAAATTCTCCAAAATTTCAAATGAGAAAAAGAAAGAGAAAGAGAGAAAGAGAGAGAGGGCGAAAGGGCGCTCTATTGCAAAAGCATTGATCGTTTTTTAAATAAAACTGACGTAAGTGTCTAGCCTAGCATCAGCCAATGTATGCCAAAAAGCCTAACGTGCGTTCAGTTTTATTGGGAAACGATCAGTGTTTCGCAAAAGGGCGGCCTTTTGCAAAAGGGCTAGTCTTTTTGCAAAAGGGCTAATTTTTAATTGCAGTTAGAACATCTCAAGTCTTAATAATTGAGACTTCAAAAAATGATTTTTTAGGATAATAAAAAAAGTGAGCAAGTAGAAACTTGCACATTGCTTCCATATAGCTTTTAAGTGTGCAAGTAGAAACTTGCACATTGCTTCCTCATAGCTTTTAAGTGTGCAAGTAGAAACTTGCACATTGTTTTCTCATAGCTTTAAAGTGTGCAAGTTGAAACTTGCACATTGCTTCCTCATAGCTTTAAAGTGTGCAAGTAGAAACTTGCACATTGCTTCCTCATAGTTTTTAAGTGTGCAAGTAGAAACTTGCACATTGCTTCCTCATAGTTTTTAAGTGAGCAAGTAGAAACTTGCACATTGTTTTCTCATAGCTTTAAAGTGTGCAAGTTGAAACTTGCACATTGCTTCCTCATAGCTTTAAAGTGTGCAAGTAGAAACTTGCACATTGCTTCCTCATAGTTTTTAAGTGTGCAAGTAGAAACTTGCACATTGTTTTCTTATAGTTTTTAAGTGAGCCAGTAGAAACTTGCACATTGCTTTCTCATAGTTTTTAAGTGAGCCAGTAGAAACTTGCACATTGCTTTCTCATAGTTTTTAAGTGAGCCAGTAGAAACTTGCACATTGCTTTCTCATAATTTTTAAGTAAGCAAGTAGAAACTTGCACATTACTTAATCAACATTTTATTTCGCTTATAAAGCTTCCTCTATGAGGAAGCCAAATTAAAGAATATTTACTAATAATTGTACATCAAATAAAAAACAAGCTTCCTCATAGAGGAAGCTTTATAAGCGAAATAAAATGTTGATTAAGTAATGTGCAAGTTTCTACTTGCTTACTTAAAAATTATGAGAAAGCAATGTGCAAGTTTCTACTGGCTCACTTAAAAACTATGAGAAAGCAATGTGCAAGTTTCTACTGGCTCACTTAAAAACTATGAGAAAGCAATGTGCAAGTTTCTACTGGCTCACTTAAAAACTATAAAAAAACAATGTGCAAGTTTCTACTTGCACACTTAAAAACTATGAGGAAGCAATGTGCAAGTTTTTTAATAAACAACAAGGTTATATATACGGAAAAATAAACATTTTTAATATATAAAATTTGTCCAATTAGCTATACGATAAGACTATTATAGTTCTTGTAATAAAATTATTAATATCTTTACTCTTTTTTTAAATATTCCAAGGACCTTTTTTATACAACAACAATTTAATAAGTTGTTTTACTACCCCAAGAAGAACCGAGTACATGTACTCAGGTAAAACACATGTTCCAATATCAATCAGCGGCACACAAGACAATCTACTACTACGGAAAATCTACGGAAAAATTTAATTTTTAATCAAATTTGTTACATTTTTGTAGAATTAAATTATATTGTTAGAAAATTATACAGTATCTATGTTTGACACCTTCCGTACATTTACTAACAATAAGTGTAACATATGTAGTACAATGCGAAACGTCTTCATTAATTAACGTTGTAGCACAGTACGTAAGGTGACTGACTCAAGATCCAGGAGTTCCAGGTTCAAATTCAGCGGTGGTAAACAAATTTTCTAAGTACAATATAAATTTAATTAATTAAGCTTGCACATAATAAAGATTTTCGACAGTAAAATAATGGTCAACGAGAGAAATAAATTTTATTTTGTTGAATTAAATGTGATAATATTTTAATGGTCATATATGAATAAATATGACCGTCTATATGATTTTGTATGAGCATGCATGGTCAGACCTGGCCAATTTTCAGATCTGATCATATATGAAATAATATATGATTATATATAATTAGTCAAAATTATTTTTTCTCGGGTAATATAATTTAATTCTACAAAAATGTAACAAATTTGATTAAAAATTATATTTTTCCGTAGATTTTCCGTAGTATTAGATTGTCTTGTGTGCCGCTGATTGATATTGGAACATGTGTTTTACCTGAGTACATGCACTCGGTTCTTCTTGGGGTAGTAAAACAACTTATTAAATTGTTTTTATAAAAAAGGTCCTTGGAATATTAAAAAAAAGAGTAAAGATATTGATAATTTTATTACAAGAATTATAATAGGCTTATCGTATAGCTAATTGGACCAATTTTATATGGTAAAAGTGTTTATTTTTCGGAATATATAACCTCGTTGTTTATTGAATATAAATATAAATATGTGCGCGCGCGCGTGTGTATGTGTGTGTGTATATAGCTGATATATATGATACCCTAAAGTTATATATAATCATATGCAATCATATATGAATTTATATTATAGTCAATAATATCCAGACAGGATTACGCACAATTATATATGGATATACAGGATGTTTCCGGACCTTTGCGACAAACTTAAAGAGGTGATAGATCTCGATAAATGGAACAACTTTTGTTACGCAACCCGTGTCCGGCGATGCCTCCTTAAGGCGCTAGACCGGCATGAATGCTATTTGATTTCTAATATGGTTAGATAAAAATTTAAAAAAATTGTACGTTTTTCTAATTATATTTTGTTTATTTTATTAATATAAATGTTCAAAATGGCGACCTGCAACCTCAGTACAAGCATTGCATCTACTGACGCACCCTCTGAAAAATTCCAGGATTATTGCAAATCATACCAAATGCGTTTATAATCCTGTCAATAAGATCATTTCGAGTTTTAACAGGGGTTGTATAACACTAAACTTTTGATATTCCCCCACAAGAAAAAATCAAGGCACGCAACCGTAAATGTTCAACGCAGCCTAGCGCCTTAAGGAGGCATCGCCGGACACGGGTTGCTTAACAAAAGTAGTTCCATTTATTGAGATCTATCACCTCTTTAAGTTTGCAAAGATCCGGAAACACCCAGTATATCTAGTTATATATGAATAAATTCATATACAGTCAGGTGCAAGTTTATATTAGCCAGTCATGATTAGATAGAATCATACATAAATTTAAATATAGTCATATATGAATTCATATATAGTCAGGTATGAGTCAGGCTTGATTAGGTCTAATCATATATGAATCTGTACCTACTCATACGAATTAGAATATATTAGTCATATCAGCATAGAAATGGTCAGATCTAATCATATATGGATTCATATATAATCATACAAGGAGCAAGATGTAAATATACATGATCATAAATATACCCATATATATTCATTTATGATTCTATACATAATCATATACAATTATATACGATTAGTTAAAATTATTTTTTCTCGGGAGAATACTACGCACGCGTAAACGGTAGAAAATTAGGGACCGCGTAAACGCAGAGCGCCGCCGCGTAAACAAGGTAATATTAATTTATATTAATGAGAACATCAATTTATATTGTAATAAATACTAATAAATAAAAACATCAATTTATGATAAAGTAAAATTATGAAATTAATAACCTAACCTAATCTATATGTGAGCGTTTGCGCCTGGCTGCGCATGTGTGCGTGTATAAGTGATCTACTGAAACCTTCCCGTTTTCATCATTTCCTGATACTGCCCTCAAACTATAGACGTTCCTGCGAAATTCTATGGGAGATGGTATCCCGGACATTTGAACGTTCGTAGAATGTACTGCGTCAATCGCAGTACGTAATGCGATTGTTCTGAGAATATCGCAATATACTTTTGCGATATTCTCAGATCGTTCTCAGAATCTCCCTGTGCTGTGTGGGTAGTTATCATGTGTTATCCTATAAGATGCTATCGCATCTATGACACTTTTTGAGTCTAAAAAAATTATAGCTTTATTTGTATGAGTTTGTAAAATAATAATGACCCATACTGCACATGTCGATACTGAGAATGTTCGAAGGATATCGCAGCAGTATATTGCGTATATTCTCAAAACATTCGAGATACGTACTACAATTTATTGCGAACCTACTGAGAACATTTATATCTCCGCCTTTTTCGAGTTCGTAGTACATACTGAGAATATTTCGCAGTAAGTACCAAGAATATCAGGAGTACCAATATAGAACCAAGGATAGAATGTGCACGGTATATGTATACTTTTTTTTATAGGTATATACGTATTACGTTAGGTTAGGTTAAATAATTTGTATACTTTTTTTATGCATTATAAATTTATATTTATTCATATGCTTGTATCATGTTTAACAGTCGCGTTAATCGATTATTTATGTTTCGCGTAAACCAGGTACTTTCTCTTTAAACAAGTAAATTGTATATCCACCTTACTCAGTATCAAACGGGTGGCGGCTGTACAATTATTCATGGTAGCCATTGACAAATGAGTTCGATGATTGCACACTTAACTTAAGAATTATTTATAACTTAAGAATCTATTATATGTCGATACTTATACTCGTATAATTTGCTCACATAAACAAGTTTAACTGTACCGCAAACGAAACTAGTGACCCACGCTACTTAATTATACTAAGTCTACTGATACATATTGCCAATAACTTATGTACTACTTCATATCCATACGATTAATATACGTTCAGGTATATTTATTCATTAAAACGAAAGCAAAGACGATAATTACGCAGACACGTACACCTTAACATAATATTATAATAAAAGTATAATGATACCTCTAAAATAAAAATCCCTGAAGTATAACAGTTATATGGACCATCATAATTGTGGTTGTTTCGATTAACGATATTTACGACAAAAATGACAGATATCCTTGACTCCAATAAAAATAATATAACTACTTGTAATCGATATTCACAACAAAAAAAATATATATGTGTGTGTGTGTGTTATACAAAGCTAGATATGCCATCTCGATAATATTGACAAAGAAAAGACTAACATTTAAGAAATAAAATTTTAAGAAAGAAAACATGTTTTGTTATAGCATCTATATATTCGCATCTGACTCACTCTTATGTTCTCTTTTGCAAGAAGATAAACATCCATGTTAATTACTCTGCATCATTTACAGGCACGTTCTCTTTTTCTTGTTCTTTGTTTCTCGTTATGCGTTCCTTGGCATGAGCTAACTATATTTTAATCGGAGCAGAAATCTTGTCATTTGTCGCATCAGAAAATGATTTTCGTATTACACCTGAAAAAATAACATATTTTTATTGTATATTATTTCTAAATATTACAACAAATTCGTCTATAATAATTTAATTTTAGTATTATACTATTATAATTTTAATAATTTAAATTCAGTAACAAATAATTATATGCTTTATCTCTAATATAAAAAGATACCAATATACTAATATACACAAATACTCTAAATATATCAAATTAGTAAATATATGTTTTATAATTAATAAATTAATAAATTATTAACAAATATGTAGGAACACGTCTTTCAATTTGTATAGGAATTATAGCATAATTCCTATACAAATACGTCTTGGATTCATTATCAGTGTAATGCATATATACAGGCTGCGTTGGGATATTCATTCCTAGTACTAAAAATCTATAAAGTACGTAACTAAAAACTTTCAGAAGAGGCAGTAAATATCTGGAATGCAACTTGTATTGCACTGACAATGAATGAAAGATGTACGAAAGTAACAGGCAATGGAATCATGAGAAAGAAAAGCAAGATAAACATGTAAATTTTTTACTATTATACTTACTTAATTGTTCCACTGGCGTAAGTGCGACCATGCAATTTCCTCTGTGGCAATTTATTATATTTTACCACTGCAATATATTACCCCTGCTGCAATATAAAAATTACAGTTAATAAGATAATAATAAGATTCATTTCTCGATTTGTATTGATGATTCCATTGCCTGTCACTTTCATACGTCTTCGATTCATTATCAGTGTAATGCACATACAGGCTGCGTTGCAATATTCATTCCTAATACTGAAAATCTATAGTGTGCGTAACTAAAGACTTTCAGAAGTGGCAGTAAATATCAGGAATGCAACTTGTATTGCACTAATAATAAATGAAAGATGTACGAAAGTAATAGGCAATGGAATCATAAGAAAGAAAAGCAAGACAAACATGTAAATTTTTTATTATTATACTTACTTAATTGTTCCACTGGCGTAAGTGCGACCATGCAATTTCCTCTGTGGCAATTTATTATATTTTACCACTGCTGCAATATTATCCCTGCTGCAACATAAGAATTACAGTTAATAAGATGATAATAAGCTTTATTTCTCGATCAATAAAATAATGCTCACGATTATAAGTACAACAAAAATATGTGTATATTCACAATTTTGAGGTTACTTTACGTAAAATTACTATATAAGTAGAAATATATAGAAAAATACTCTGTCTAATACGTTTGCTGAATAGAAGATAATCCGAAGAGCTGTTTTAAAATGCTGGACTTGAGTATTAGTTATATTTTTATGCGACTTTCTAACAACGTAACCTCTAATTTGTGAACACGGGTTTTTCCATTAAATTATGAAGTATATGTATAACATTTCATGAAAATTATATCCAAACATATATTTCTAAATTGTATTTTGTGTTTGTTATAATAATATTTTAATAAAAATAAGGATTACCTCGGATTAAAAGATCACGTCCACGGGTCCACGATGTAGCGATAAACCACAGTATATACAGTAGCGCAACTTTCTGTCGGCACCTTTGATGTTAGCGTGGATGAAAATGAACTGCACATGCGCGTGCGAGGTGTGTAACCAATGAGAGCACCGATAATCTATCTCACTTTCTCTCACTGTTATAAGTTTCTCTCTCTTTCCAATTTATCGTTGCGTGTCAGACGCGCGCGTTTGAAAGAAGCACGTATTTGATTGGGATAATGTATGGAGACACATGTTTGACGTGCGTTATAACGCGCGGAAACGCATGCATAAACAACAAGGTTTACATTTGAGATAGAAATAAAACATGATGTATGTACAACCAGACGCGCGCTATACATATATTTATTTATTGGCACTATTTTTTTTTAATTATCATACAAAATACAGATAAATTTTAATAATTTGTATTGCAATTGCAGAAATTGTACAAATGTGCCATATTACTTCGTCGTGTTATACACGAGTTGTATAACACGAATCAATAAATTATTTATACTATCAATTTATCATACATCAATATTTGAACGGTCACAAAAAGAAATATCAAGGAAATATTAAGGAAATTATGTAATACAACTTGTAACTTAATTTTATCTGATTCTTTTTATTCCCAATAATAACTATGTATATGTATATAGGTATATGTATATATGTGAAAATATTGTTTAATATTGTTTAATATTGTTTAATATACGTAATATACTATTGAATATGAAAAACTATAATACATTATTTAGAATAAAAAAGAACGTACATTATAAGATGTGTATGGGCTTACTTTTTTCCAAAAAATATTGTTGGTACAGCATCTGGATGAAGATGAGCTCTACTCTTACTTATCAGTAGGTAGTCTATGACAGTTCTAACCCAGATGCCAGATGTGGGACGAGGTGCATGGCAGGGGGTTCCACGTAGTACCTAGAGGGACTCATAGATGGCGTTCGCGACCAAGATCACGGTCGATAATATCGATCGAGGTCACGCGATCTCATTTACCATCTAAACTAGTCACGTGGTTTTTTTTTACCATCCGAATTAGTCCAATGGTACATGCGATTGCTAACTGTACGTAGATAACATACCAAACAAGATTTAATAAGTTATTGTTTATCCATTATACATATCGACCACGATGTTAGTCGCAAGTGTGCTCTATGAGGTGTTCTCTATGCCCGGTGGTGGTGGTGGGGGGTGTGGGGCCCGTGGAGCAAGATCCCGGAGGGGGATCGTGCAATTGCGTTGATAGGTCCGCGTTGGAGAGGGAGGGGGAGGGGGAATTTAGGCGCGCTTGTCGGGACATAGTGTAATGTTTAAAATAACCTAAGGGTGATCAGCTATAATTTATAACATCGACGATCGTGACGTCGATTTGTCTTTTTTTCTTTTCTTCTTTCTGTGGAGATTCCTTTGTCAAGGGCTTCGTGTTCGAACATGTTTTACAACGCCATTTTGGAGTTGTTAGGTCACGTACTACGTTTCTTTCTATCGTTCGACTCATTTCCCTTCGCGTTCTCGAACTATCCTCCTCCTCGGTATTTTAATATTTTAATATTTTAAATAATTTAATCATTTTATTAGTTCCTTAAATTTATAGTTTAAGAAAGAGACATTATCGCAACGCACAATTTAAACAAGGAATAGAGGAGAAGAATGTGGAAGGAGAAAATAATTTAAAATTGTTTACCGTGTTATTGTACATTTATTTATTTATTAACCTACTACATCATATCCCCATTTAAACAAGGGATTATATCACTCACATACATCAATAAGTCTCTCCCACAAGGCATTATACAAAATTTTATCTATAGCATACGCTATTAGTTCACATTCTAAAATTGAATTTTTATCACAAACGCTGCGCAAGATTTTAGCGGCGTCATATTTTTCGGAAATATGATATTTTATTAAGATCTTTGCACATTCTCTACATTTATCATCTACCTCTCTCGCATGCGGTGCTAGCTCGACGTATACATTATCGAGACACTGTTCGAGCTCAAATAGAAACAGTACGGTTGACGGCTTCATGTACAAGCATGTGTCGCGTAACGTAAGTTTCACATTATTTTCACCGCGCATTTTAACGAGTTCCATTTTACTTAGGTAGGTTTACTTAGGTCTGAGGTACAAATATATTACTTCAATTTTTTCAAGGTATTATACAGGGTGTACCTAAACTGGCAATAAATATTTTAATGACAAATATTTTGTAACATTTTAAGACGAAAATTCTAATACAAAAATGCCGAGGCTATAATAGTTTTCAAATGAGAAAAGTTTAAAAATAACGAATGACAAAGTTAGATTTTCGCGCGCTCAGGGATGGTAACATGGCCAATGATAAAGGGGCTTCCATGAATCGAATGCCTTTGAGTATTGTGATATTGTTGCAAAAAAATTCAAAAATTTTATTAAGAAACTATTTTTGTTTGTCCGTAATAAATTATTTATTCAATAATTCAATATATTCATGAGAGAGATATGTGTCATTATGTCATATTTATTTGGTTAATTTATATGATGGTAATATAAATCTCCGCGATAAAAATTGATCAAATCGATGAAATCATTTTTTGTTCCAACTTTTGATTGAATTGGTCGATAAAATTGCTAATACCAATTATTTATTCAATTCTGATATAAGTCTAGCCACTCTCTACTCTTTCTTAAAAATTGTGATAAAATCTTAGATGTTTAGGAAAGAAAGAAGTTAACATAATGAAATAAAATAGAAAGAATTAACGTAAAATAAATCAAAACGGGCGTACTTCATCAAAACCCACAAAATAATTTTTAAATAAATTTTTTCAAAATATTATTTTACGACGTACATTACTATAAGCTTTCTTTTTAATGTTAAAATTGATTTATTTACATCAATGGGAAGAAAAATTTTAAATTAAATTAAAATTACAAAATGTATGAATTAATAAAAACTAAAATACAAAACGTATAAACCAATAAAATTGAAAATTCGAAACGTGTGAATTAATCGAAGCATTTGCAACTATTACGCCACAAATGATTTTAAATGCAACAACGAGTTTGTTACGACGTGCACGATTGTGTATCGAATGTGACTGTGGACACTTTAAACACCTTTTATAAATAGAGGTAAATATCATTTTTATACTATTAATTTGCTACTGGTTTTGAGCGAAAAAATTATGAACGAAAATTATGACTAATGCTAACGTTTTTCTTGACAGATATTTTGTTGGATTTGAGCGGTAAGCGTTTGGGCCGCAAAATGATGGACTGCATGTACAATGTACATATTAAGTTAATTTTATTAATTCACACGTTTTGTATTTTCAATTTTATTAGTTTATACGTTTTGTATTTTAGTTTTTATTAATTTATACATTTTGTAATTTTAATTTAATTTAAAATTTTTCTTCCCATTGATATAAATAAATCAATTTTAACAAAAAAGAAAGCTTATAGTAATGTACGTATAGTAAAATAATATTTTTTGAAAATTTATTTAAAAATTAGGCTGTAGTTCCAAAAAGCACATACCTCCGATTGTTCTGAAATTTTGTATACTATTATATTTTGATATGTTAATTATATGAATATGTCAATGAAAATTGGCGCAAAAGTCATTTTCTGGGTAAAAATAAAAAAAATTTTTTTGCATATTTTTTAATTATCTATAAATAAATATACACTTTAGTACAAAAAGTTTCAAATAAAAATTGCACGTCTCTTAAAAACGCAACTTTTATATTCTATACGCTATTACTGTAAAAGCAGTACTTAACGAGAAAAATGTGAGAAAAAACGAGATAACAAAAAATTATTTTGTTTCATATTATTTAGAAATCCCGGTACGGGATGGACCTCGCTTTACAACTTAGCATGTAGTTTGTAAGTGAAACTCCCAATGGGGGGTCCAGGGGGCGAAGCCCCCGGCCAGGGGGGTTCGGGGGAGCTCAGCCCCCCCGACTTTGATATAACACTTTTCTATTGCAAAAGCAACATTCATTACGAAAACAAGACTTAATTTGATAGAAGAAACTGTCGTGAAACAGGCGTTGGCAGGCAGGGTGGTTGTGAGGAGAGGGGCAACGCCCTACCTTGCGTAGGGGTCTTGCTAATCTTTTCTGTATCAATATTATTAGTATATGGTAGACTCATTACTTTAGTAAGACGAAGATTTAATAGATATACAAATTTTACATGTCAGGTGAATGGAATTGAATGTTCATTTGTATTTTTCTTGTTAAGTACTGCTTTTACAGTAATAGCGTATAGAATATAAAAGTTGCGTTTTTAAGAGACGTACAATTTTTATTTGAAACTTTTTGTACTAAAATGTATATTTATTTAGATAATTAAAAAATATGAAAAATTTTTTTTTTATTTTTACCTAGAAAATGACCTTTGCGCCAATTTTCATTGACATATTCATAATTAGCATATCAAAATATAATAGTATACAAAATTTTAGAACAATCGGAGGTATGGGCTTTTCGGAACTTTATCCAAAAATTATTTTATGGGTTTTGATGAAGTACGCTCGTTTTGATTTATTTTACGTTAATTCTTTCTATTTTATTTCATTATGTTAACTTCTTTCTTTCCTAAACGTCTGAGATTTTATCACAATTTTTAAGAAAGAGTAGAGAGTGGCTAGACTTATATCAGAATTGAATAAATAATCGGTATTAGCAATTTTATCGACCAATTCAATCAAAAGTTGGAACAAAAAATAATTTCATCGATTTGATCAATTTTTATCGCGGAGATTTATATTACCATCATATGAATTAACCAAATAAATATGACATAATGACACATATCTCTCTCATGAATATATTAAATTATAGAATAAATAATTCATTACGGACAAACAAAAATAGTTTCTTAATAAAATTTTTGAATTTTTTTGCAACAATTTCACAATACTCAAAGGCATTCGATTCATGGAGCCCCTTTATCATTGGCCATGTTACCATCTCTGAGAGCGCAAAAATCTAACCTTGTCATTCGTTATCTTTAAACTTTTCTCATTTGAAAACTATTATAGCCTCGGCATTTTCGTATTAGAATTTTCGTCTTAAAATTTTACAAAGTATTTGTCATTAAAATATTTATCGCCAGTTTAGGTACACCCTGATATTGTTAATAAATAATTAAACAAATGTATAATAAGGCTCTAAACAAAAACAAATTAAGTAAATAATGGGCTATGAGAGCCGACGCAAGATCTAATATGCGAAAAATTATATTTAACAATTCATAGTCAATACATAAAAATATCAAACGTTTCAGCCCTAAATCGGGCCCTCTTCAGTGATCATAAGTCAAAACGCATATATATGATGTACAACAAATAAAAAAGTCAGGTTAGGCAAACAGCGGTATCGCAAGGGGCTAATGCGAAAATATTACCACATGCCTCAGTGGTCGAATTGGGACGACGCCTGCACGGATAGCGGGAGGTTCCAGGTTCAAACCCTGGCTGGGGTAATATTTTTCGTAATCATTTCTTTAACATTATTAGTTGAATCGTTTCGCTATTCCAGCGGGGCTGTGTTTTTAAGTCTAACAAATCTAGTCGGAGCACAGTTTTCAAGAGTTGGAGGTAAAAATTGATTTCACTAAAAAGATGGAGGGGATAATATGTGTATCACACAATAAAATAATATTGGGCTATTAAGATCTAAGCTTGGACCGTCGTGGCGATCATGCTAATTTGATTTGGTTTAATATGTATATATATACGGTCGAATAAGTTCTTTAATAGAAATACATTTGATGATTTATATATATAAACTGCTATTAGTTACATATTTAAATTAATAAAGAGAAATTTATATTTTTAGACTCTCTAATATTAACTGATTAAATTTTACTTTTTACCTTTTACAGTGTTACATAATAAATATGATAATAGAAATTCCAGCACATACATACCATATTATACTCCATTCAGTATTAATTATATCGATGGCAGTGTGTCTGGGTATTTATCTGCTGATGATGTAAACGTAAGTCATTACTCATTATCAATTAAATAATATTTAATTATAATTATATAGTTATAATCTACACTGAGAAAAAAAAACTGTTGATTCAATAGCATCAGTGTTATTGAAAAATATTTCATTAATTCAACTACAATATTCTTAGTACTATTACATGGAAAGTATAATCTAAGAATTAAATGATTGTTGCAAACAACGCAATGATATTAAAAAAATTTATTCATCTAATGACACATTTCATTGCTTGAAATGCATATGCAATTTTATCAATTAGATATTTAATAGCAAATAAAGTCATCTGATTTTTAAATACTATAATTGGTACAAATAATTACACTTAATGTGTTAATCCGTACTGTGATTGAAACATACACACTGTTGTTGAGATTCAGATGAAGAGAGAAAACGTTATAACGCTCTGTCCTTTTTTTCGCTCGAGAAGCGAGAGCGTTGTTCTTCAACTGTTCTTCACTGAGAAAAAAAACTGTTGATTCAATAGCATCAGTGTTATTAAAAAATATTTCATTAATTCAACTACAATATTCTTAATACTATTACATAGAAAGTATAATCTAAGAATTAAATCTATAATTGTTTCAAACAACGCAATAATATTGAAAATATTTTTTTATCTAATGACACATTTCATTGCTTGAAATGCATATGCAATTTCATTAATTAGATATTTAATAGCAAATAAAGTCATCTGATTTTTAAATACTATAATTGATACAAATAATTACACTTAATGTGTTAATCCATACTGTGATTGAAACATACACACTGTTGTTGAGATTCAGATGAAGGGAGAAAACGTTATAACGCTCTGTCCTTTTTTTCGCTCGAGAAGCGAGAGCGTTGTTCTTCAACTGTTTTGAAGGACGTTATTTGTCTACAGTCGTTGATCAGGCGCGGCCGAGGAAACGTGTTTGTGCCGGTTCCAACTATTTCCAACTTAGCGAAAGTGGTGCATAAAACGTGCACATACAGTGATTGTGGTTTTTTCGATTTTGATTGTGATTATATTATTTGATTGTGATATATATTTCGATAGTAAACACTTCAATATCATGGCAGATGAAGAAGCACAAAACCTTCTTCAGAGATGGGGAATAGATGCATGCATTATTCAGCGTTTTCAAGGTAAGATGTGATTTTTACAGTTTTCATATATCAATATATAAAAAATAAATTATACTTAACATCAAATCATTGTCTTGTCTGTTTTTTTAAATACACATAAAAATGTTCTAGAACATGGAATCACTAAAGAATTAATAAAAGATCTAACGGACAATTTGATTAAAGAAATTATACCATCTGTCGGGCCAAGAATAATTTTTATGAAAAAATGGAAAGCACATCTCTCAACAGAAGAACAAAACGTACAGTAATTTAATAATGTATACGACATTCCTTCACTTTACAAACGTCTGTTTCACGAAATTTTGTTTTTATGGAAAACCTATTCTGAGATAGGTTTATTAAAATATTTTAATCTTTTTTGTCTTCACTAAGCGAAAAAATCCGAAAAAACTTTCGTTTATTTACAAAGACAAATGTGCAAAAAAAGAAATATCTGTATACCATTGACACTATTCTTTGTTTTTACCAATGACATATTTCATTGAATCAGCAATATGTATTATTGAATCAGCAATATATTTCATTGAATTAGCAATATATTTTATTGAGTTTAACATGTCTTCTTTTTATTCAAATCAATCTTTTTTTAATATGATTAAATGTATTCTATAGAGTGCGGTTAAATGCACATGTATAAATGTTCGTAATTGCAGGAAAATATTGAAGAGGACTCCGATACAGAAACTTCATCTACTGCTGACAATATTAGTGGTGATGATATTTCGAAAGACTTGCGATATCTAAACAAAGTGAAGAATCAGAAGTGCTTTATCGGTAAAAGAACATATAAACGCGCATTACGCCCTAATGTAAATGAAATAATAGCTTCCACTCAAGAAGGTCGCACAATTTTAGAAAGTTTCAAAAATCGACCGCTTTCATGCCAAGCTCGAAATTATATTGTTGAAATCATAGTTGATTCCATAATAAACCATGTAAAAGGGTAGGATACATAAATTATTTTAACCTACTTTCACACTGAGAGAAATAATTATTTTTTTCAAAAAAAATTTTGTTGATTTAATAAAACCGGAAGATTGTATGTTGCCAAGCAGATGATTTGATTGGCTTAACAAAATAATTTTTGTTTTACTAAAACAAATTTTTGTGTTTTAACTAAATATGTGATAGTATAAAATATTTAACTAAATATTTTATACTATCAATTATACATAATATAACATTAACTAAATATTTCTTTGAATAAATTTAGTATTTTTAAAAACGTTAATGTTCTTGGTTCAACAAAATTATTTTATTGAGTTAACAAAATTGATCATTAACTTGAAAAAAATGATATTGTATGATACCATTTTCAGAATTCAATTATTTCATTTTGTTCAAATAATAGACGTGACTTAATTCAATAAAATAAATAATTGGATCAATAAATTAAAAAATCAACAAAATTGTTTTGTTGATTTAATAAAACCGAAAGATTGTATGTTGCCAAGCAAAATTGTTTTGTTGATTCAACAAAATTTTTCCCTCAGTGCAGTTATACCTGACAAAAAAATGTTTCGTAACAACTTGATGGTTTTTCTTGTTTAGGCGTCTGAATAGCGAAGATTTTTACGATTTGGCGAGAGGCATCACAGAAGTATTTCCCAAAGAAGACATCAGCGTTTATTACGTTGCACCAATTAAAAAAAAACGTTCTCACAATAATAAATCAACCTCAATGCGTGGAAAGCTTGTTGAAAGATATCGAAATCGTATTCGACGAGTCAAGCGTATGTTAAAAAGTACTGAATCGAGCGACGACACTGCGACAAGCATCAGCAATCAATCTTCTGATGGTATTGTTAATTTTACGAACTGTAAATTTTTTTTTTTTTTATTTCATAGCATCATATATATTACTTAGGTACAACAGAATTAGCAGAACAAAGCATTGAGTGGCTGAATAAAAATCAAGAACCTTGGGAATTGGTGGAAAGTCATTGGAAAATTACAAGTCAGATAAGAAAACAACAATTTTACATGAATAAAGGTGGAAAGATATTTGACTGCATTGAAAAATGGCCTGTACTACGCCATCCGATGGGTTGGAAACTGATCAAACAAGATTTTGATTCCTGGAAATTCTGCACCGTTGAAGACGCCATTAGTCAGTGGCCGAATTTTTTTTGCCGCTTGTCACGAGTGTGTCCTGGATCAGAAAGAAGAAAAATAGCACGCGTAAATGAAATATTGGATATTTTATCTAAAGACATCGATGATGGTAAATTTACACATGTACAGGTTTACAAGTTCTTGTTCACAGTGTATAATTTTATGTAATATAATGAAATTTTTACGTAACTAAATTATTATTATTTCTTTATGTGTTTTATAAACAGGCGCTAAAGCAATTGCTCAACTGTTTGCTATCATATATAATTCCACCAAAAGGTAGAGTTCGCACTGGCAAAGGTCATTGGAAACCTTCTATGTCTGAGTCGGAAGAAAGTCTTATAGCACATGTTAAGGTATACATGTCTGAAGCATACATTTTTTTCTATATAAAATTTCTATAATAATTATCAATTATTCATTTTATTATAAAAATGTTTACATGAAATACTTTTCATTTTAGGTTGCTGCTCATGTTGCTAGTGCCCGTGAAAATCGCATTAAAATAATGAACTTGCGGAAATTGACGGTGCAACCATACATAATTGTCGTAGGACCAACTCTCGACAACATTGAATCGTATTTCGTTTCCATCGACTCAGTTTTGTATAGTGTACCAACAGCTTTTGAAGCTATTGATGTTTGCTTTAAAGCATTTCACGTCTTTGCCGCAATTTATCCCCCGGAGAGTCATCATATATGGTATTTGATTCAACGTGAACTCTATAATTTCTCGACAACATTCGACCGGCCTATTGGATACATTGTAGAAGTAATAACGGCGATGCGTGCTATTAGAGAGACAGAAGAACTCAACAATTGAATATATGAAAACCTGGTAACATTAGTTATACTACATTATTATTAGTTATACATGAGTATTACATAGTCGTCAAACTTAAAATTTCATTTAGTTTATTACAATATTTTTCTTTAAAGCTGTAATTAATAAGAAAACAGAAATGTATTATTGCCCTTTTTGTGTTGAAACTTTAACTACTGTACAACTTTTGAAAGTACATTGTAAGTTACAGCATTATAAACAAAGTGTATCGATATTCAAATGTCATCAAAAGCCATGTTCTCGTCGATTTAGCGACATATATTCATTTTTTAAACACTTGTCACGGGAACACATAGAAAAACAACTTCCAGAGGTTACAGAAATCGAATATGAGAAATTTGATATGCTTGAGACCATATTGCAGTGTATAAGTACTGAATCACCGTCATCCACAAAATCTATCGTTATTTCAGAAAATAAAAATGAGAATTACAATCAGGATTTTTCCAATATTTCAATCGATCAATTTGCACACAGTGTAACTAAAGCTTCTGCTTCTTTCGTAGCCAACTTGTATGCCAATTCGTCTTTAACACGCTCGTTTGCTCAAGAGAACATTCAATCCGTTGAATCTCTTTTGAAATGTGTACATATACTCCGAGAGAAGTATCAAGCTACTTCGTTGCATGTAGATCCTGATTTGATAACAATGTTCAAAATTGTTGAAAACATTTTCGAAGATTATTCATCAGAATATCGTATATTACAAAATTTTAAAAATATGAATTGCTTAATAGAACCAGAAGAAGTATCCATTAACATGACATTTAATCCTAAATTGATGAATCATAGTCGACAAATGTGTGCAACGCATCGGAAAATTTCTGTTATATCACTGAAAAAGATTTTTACAAACATTTTACAACTGCCGGGTGTCTATAGGTTTCTTCTTTCCTACATTGAAAAATCGAAACAAGGAAATTCAGTTACAAATCATTTACAAGGTAAACTGTGGCGTTCAATCGAGCAAAACTACAAAAATGTTGTATTACCATTAATACTATATTTTGACGATGTGGAAATTAACAATCCTCTCGGGACTCATCGGGGTAAACAAAAACTTGGCGCGGTTTACTGTACTATAGGTTGTATTCCTGAAGAGTACTCCAGTCAGTTGGAAAACATATTTCTAGTACAGTTACATAAATTTGAAGATCACAATGAATGCGGAAATAATTTGATTTTTTCAAATATTATTGAACAGATTAAAGAACTTGAAACAGATGGAATAACTATTTCAACTGAAAATTCTACAGAAAAAGTAAACTTCGCTTTGCTGCACATTGTAGGAGACAACTTAGGTCTCAACACCATTTTAGGATTCAGTAAGAGTTTCAACTCTAATTATTCATGTCGGATCTGTCTAGCAGATAAAACAACTGTACAATCTCAAGTTATTGAAGACTCGAAGCTCATACGGACAATTGAAAATTACGCGATAGATGTGATAAATCGTAGTCAAGGCATTTACGAAGAATGTGTATTTAATTCGATCCCGAATTTTCATGTTCTTAACAATATTAGTTTTGATCCAATGCACGACATCTTCGAAGGTGTATGTCGCTATGAATTAGGAAAAATGTTGCACATATTCATCATCGACCAAAAATTATTTTCATTAGAGGCATTAAATCATCGAATTCAATATTTCAATTATGGGTCGCAGAATTCGAATATTCCGACTCTCATAACTAAAGATGCTCTCAAAAAAGGATACATCATATATTCAGCAGCCGAAATGGCGTGCTTTTTATATTATTTCGGATTACTCATTGGTGATTTAATTCCAGAACAAAATCAAGTTTGGCAAATTTATATACTTCTTCGTAAAATGGTATCAATTATCTTATGTCGGGAAATAACGAATGAAAACATAGATTTATTATCAAAACTGACGACTCAACACCACAAACTGTACTGTAAAATTTTCAATGATAACTTAAAATATAAACATCATATTTTGTTACATTACCCACGTGCTATGCGGCTAACAGGGCCTATTCGAAACATGTCGTGCATTCGATTCGAGGCTAAACATAAAGAAATCAAGACCAATGCTAAAGTTGTTACATCGCGGAAAAACCCTCCTTATACTTTAGCTCTTAAGCAACAACTGTTGTTAAATTATAGATTTATTTCACAAAAAGGGTTTTGTAAACGTATCGATATAGGACGTACGTTATGTGATAACATGACATATATGGATAATTTCAATGATTTTAAAACTATCGTGCCTTCTAAACTGATAAATAGAGTCAAATGTTTATCATGGATAGAAGTTAATGGTACGAAATATAAACAAAATATGATTATTTGCGTGGATGACGGTACTCACAATTTTGGTCAAATTCAATATATTTTGATTGACGATAAATATAATGTATACTTTATATACAAAGTTATGAATACGATACAATTTGTTGATCATTATTATGCCTATATGATTACGGAATCAAATTTATGGGGTTTTGTGCCTCAAACAAAATTAGTTGAATATGCTCCGTTAAGTATTCATCTTTCTGCGACCGGTGCAAGTTATGTTCCAAAGATACCTTAGATATTTTTGTCGCATTATTTTTTATTGTTTATCATATAATACATTTTTTATTTTAAGTGCGTATAACGTGTACCTCAAAGTTTATGTACTATATGCATATATATAATATACCTACTCGTATGTGTTTAAATGAATAGAGTATATGTAATACAGATTTAATTAAAATAATATTTCTTTGTATTATCAATTATGTGAAATATATATCCGTCAATTTCATTACTCATCTGCAATTACGCGTCAACTTAAATTTTTTCCATCTATTGTTTCCCAATAATTGTTTCCAATGAAATGCATCTGTATTTCTGTTAAACAAATATGTATACTGACAGCAATGACATAGAATTGAAAGGATTGCTTAGTTATTCGTGCCAATCTTATCTACTTTTATTTGAAATAAAAGCATACTCATACGGAATAGTTAGAAACACTTGACAGAAGTACAAGATCTGTCAATTTAATTATCGGATTTGCAACACTGTGCTTGCTTTACGAATGATATTATTATGAAATGTGAATTGTTTGATGTCTCACAATATTATTTACGCGTGTACAAAAGCTGATCTTTGTCTATGATGTCTGATTTGTGTAACGTCTTATACAGGATCTCTATAGTGCACTATATCGTAGTCATTATAAATGGAGCAACTTACAAATGTAAACTTTTATTTAAAGTTGGGCAAACCTACAACAGACACATTCCAAATAATAAAAACTGTAGAAGATGAAGCTATGTTTTCTTGTATGTACTTATATGTATATACAGGACTTGGCTTTATTATTCATTGTGTACACAGTTTTTATCATCTGAAATGTGTTTGTTGTAGATTTGTCTAACTTAAAACAGAAGTTTACATTCGCAAGTTGCTCTATTTTTAATGACATAGAGCACTGTAGAGACCATGCATATTAAGACGTTATACAAATCAGACATCACAAAATAAGATCAGCTTTTGTAGACGCATAAATAATAATGTGAGACATCAAACAATTCACATTTCATAATAATATCATTCGTGAAGCAAGCACAGTGTTGCAAATCCGATAATTAAATTGACAGATCTTGTACTTCTGTCAAGTGTTTCTAGCTATTCCGTATGAGTATGCTTTTATTTCAAATGAAAGTAGATAAGATTGGCACGAATAACTATGCAATCCTTTCAATTCTATGTCATTGCTGTCAGTATACATATTCGTTTAATCTAAATAAAAATGCACTTCATTGAAAGCACTATTTAATTCTATCAATACAAATCATCCACGCGACAAATATGTTTTCAATCGACAGAATTATACATCAACTTGAATTGAAAACATTTTTACTTCATACAAGTTGATGTATAATTCTGTCGATTGTAAAAGTTATTTTAGTAATTAAATATTAACTATGAGAGAGTACAGGTACAATTCATTTCATTATTATTTTAATCCTACCAATCAAAGAAGTGATTTTTCCAATTGTATCTATCCTTCATCAGAAGAAAAAAGTAATTGATTTCATTGCTTATGGTGTTTCATTAACTACAAAAATCATTGCGGCAACTACATATTTATTTCGTGAAAGTAAATTTGCAATTGATTGGTGTAAATACATAATTTTATTAACTATATCTTAGCTTTCGCCAACTACATTTGTATTTCACAGAATTTAAGTTGCGATTAATTCAAATCTAACAGGTAATCCTCCAACTATGTATAACATACTTTTAATAAAAGACTGCGTTTTAACAATCAGAAAAAATATACAGGAAATAATATATGATGTTGAAACAATAAATTATGATGTTAACATTGCAATAGCAAATATTATTGCAATAAGTACATATTTCGGTGGCACCCCGGAATGAGACATTTCGTTGGATCAACCTATATATTTTTTTCATTCAATTACTTTTTTTTCTCAGTGTACGAAAATTTTCTATAAGCACATGTTGCTATATATTCTTCGAAAAAAAAAACGCACGTGATAATATTTTATTAATATTAGCCAAATCAGTCGAATATTTGCCACGGCTCTGACACGTCCTTCGACGATCGAATGACTAACGAAGATGTTGTTCCAATTTATATTACAATTTAATTCTTTGAATCTTGACGCACAAATTATTTTTTAGATGTGGCGTAGTTTGGGCATTATGCTTGACTAATTTATAATTTGTGTATCCATACGCTTAAAAAGGACCAAAATCTACGGTCAAAACGTAGCGTTTTTTAAATAAACTTTGCCAGTTGGGTCGATTAAACGATATCTACGCTAATTTTTTCATTATTCACTGGCGATTTAAATTCTTATTTGGCTGTTTTATTAATAATATGAATTTTTCGTAGATTGCTGTCCTTCTTGTTGCAAACCAAACATTCGGAGAAGGAATATACGTGACGGGGCCGAATTTCTTGGCCAATTGGCCATTCGATGGTGTCTTAGGGATGGGTGATGGGTTACCCCTCTTTATCCGCCACTGGACAGACTCCTATCTTCAACAACATGGTCGCGCAAGGCATAATGTCGCGACCCGTTTTTAGTTTCTACTTCAATCGATGTATTTTTCCGTATGCCTCACGTGTGTTTAAATATATTTTAATAATTTATACATACTTTATTATTCCATGCAATGTAAAATGCTAATGTACAATATAAATATCTACTACCTTTACAGAAATCTCTCGGCCGCGATGGGTGGTGAACTGGTATTAGGTGGCTCCGATCCCGCACATTACGACGGCGAATTTACGTATGTTAGTGTTAACGACAAAGCATACTGGCAATTTACCATGGATAAGTACGTAGTAGTTTCTAAATTATACATATGTCAATCACGGATCATGTGCCAGCTAATTGTTAATGCTATTGCACTGTATAAAGTTCAAATAAAAGATCGCATCTTATGCGCGAACGGCTGTCAAGCTATTGTCGACACGGGCACCTCCCTGATAGCTGGAACACCGTCGGATATCGCAGTTATTTACAGTCAAATTGGTGTTGATAATATATATATATATATATATATATATATGTAACAGTAAATAATATAGATTATATTGCTTCCTCATAGAGGAAGCTTTGTTTTCGTGAAAAAATTTTTTTTTTAGTTGCCGTTGCCAATGTGTTTAGAATGTTCTAAAACGTCAAAAAATTGCATTTAAAAAAAATGTCCGTATGTGTGTGTGTATGTGTGTGTGTGTGTATGTGCGGATTTGATGTCCGTGGTTGCTCTAACTTTCGCAAATATTGAAATATTGGGCTGAATTTTTTTTATAGATAGAGTATCATTCAAGGAAGGTTGGTATTGAATTTGGCGATGATCGGTAAAAGAGTTTTTTTTTTTAATTTTAAATTTTTTTAGAAATGTCCGTGGTTGCTCTAATTTCCGCAAATATTGAAATATCGGGTTGAATTTTTTTTAATCGATAGAGTATTATTCAAAGAAGATTGGTATTGAATTTGGCGATGATTGGTAAAGGGGTTCTTTTTAAAAAAATTTTTGAATTTTTTTAGAAATGTCCGTGGTTGCTTTAACTTTCGCAAATATTGAGATATCGGGTTGTTTTTTTTTTAATCGATAAAGTATTATTCAAGGAAAGTTGGTATTAAATTTGGCGATGATCGGTAAAGGGGTTCTTTTTAAAAAAAAATTTGAGTTTTTTTAGAAATGTTCGTGGTTGCATTAACTTCAGCAAATATTGAGATATCGGGCCGATTTTTTTAAAATCAATAAAGTATCATTTCAGAAAAGTTGATATTGAATTTGGCGATAATTAATGAAAGGGTTCTTTTTTTAAAAAATTTTTAATTTTTTTAGAAATGTCCCTGGTTGCTCTAACTTATGCAAATATTGAGATATAGGGCTAAATTTTTTTTTAATCAATAAAGTATTATTTAAGGAAAGATGGAATTAAATTTAGCGATAATTGGTAAAGGGCTTCTTTCTTTATAAAATTTTGAATTTTTTAAGAAATGCCTTTGATTGCTCTAACTTTTGTAAGTTTTGGAATATTGGGCTATTTTTAATTTTATTATATTTTTCTGTTTTTTCTACCCCTATTTCATATAAAATTCTTTAAAATTTGGTTGATTAGACTCATGTTTATGTATGGACGGATTCCCCGAAATTTTAAATGTCTTTAACTCAAAAACTAATCAACCAAATCTTAAAGAATTATATATAAAATAAGGGTAGAAAAGACTGAAAAATATAGTAGAATTAAAAAAATAACTAAAATCTTAAAATTTTAACTTTTAAGGGCTACATCCAAAGTCTCAACAATTGAGACTTTTCATAAATTAATATTTTTTGACAATTTAGTATTAATTATTAGCAATTTTTTGATTCTTATATATTTTTCAGTTTTTTTTACCCCTATTTCATATATAATTCATTATGGTTTGGTTGATTAGACCCAGCTTTATAAAGCTTCGATATATGTATAAATTCTCCAAAATTTCAAATGAGAAAAAGAAAGAGAAAGAGAGAAAGAGAGAAGGGGCGAAAGGGCGCTCTATTGCAAAAGCATTGATCGTTTTTTAAATAAAACTGACGTAAGTGTCTAGCCTAGCATCAGCCAATGTATGCCAAAAAGCCTAACGTGCGTTCAGTTTTATTGGGAAACGATCAGTGTTTCGCAAAAGGGCGGCCTTTTGCAAAAGGGCTAGTCTTTTTGCAAAAGGGCTAATTTTTTAATTACAGTTAGAACATCTCAAGTCTTAATAATTGAGACTTCAAAAAATGATTTTTTAGGATAATAAAAAACGTGAGCAAGTAGAAACTTGCACATTGCTTCCATATAGCTTTTAAGTGTGCAAGTAGAAACTTGCACATTGCTTCCTCATAGCTTTTAAGTGTGCAAGTAGAAACTTGCACATTGCTTTCTTATAGCTTTAAAGTGTGCAAGTTGAAACTTGCACATTGCTTCCTCATAGCTTTAAAGTGTGCAAGTAGAAACTTGCACATTGCTTTCTCATAGTTTTTAAGTGTGCAAGTAGAAACTTGCACATTGCTTCCTCATAGTTTTTAAGTGAGCAAGTAGAAACTTGCACATTGTTTTCTCATAGCTTTAAAGTGTGCAAGTTGAAACTTGCACATTGCTTCCTCATAGCTTTAAAGTGTGCAAGTAGAAACTTGCACATTGCTTTCTCATAGTTTTTAAGTGAGCCAGTAGAAACTTGCACATTGCTTTCTCATAGTTTTTAAGTGAGCCGGTAGAAACTTGCACATTGCTTTCTCATAATTTTTAAGTAAGCAAGTAGAAACTTGCACATTACTTAATCAACATTTTATTTCGCTTATAAAGCTTCCTCTATGAGGAAGCCAAATTAAAGAATATTTACTAATAATTGTACATCAAATAAAAAACAAGCTTCCTCATAGAGGAAGCTTTATAAGCGAAATAAAATGTTGATTAAGTAATGTGCAAGTTTCTAATTGCTTACTTAAAAATTATGAGAAAGCAATGTGCAAGTTTCTACTGGCTCACTTAAAAACTATGAGAAAGCAATGTGCAAGTTTCTACTGGCTCACTTAAAAACTATGAGAAAGCAATGTGCAAGTTTCTACTTGCACACTTTAAAGCTATGAGGAAGCAATGTGCAAGTTTCAACTTGCACACTTTAAAGCTATGAGAAAACAATGTGCAAGTTTCTACTTGCTCACTTAAAAACTATGAGGAAGCAATGTGCAAGTTTCTACTTGCACACTTTTTAGTTCTTGTATAGACAGCGATGAAAATGTGGTTGACTCTATAAGTTTTTCGATGTCCGTGCGTCTTTCCATGATCGTTGTCCATGTTCTATAGGGCATCGCGATTCGGTTTCCTCGGTTGTCGCCAAGGATCAATTCCACAAAAGAACTGTGTGGAGGTCTCACGCTGATCCCAATTTCTAAATATTTTTAAGCAGTTGGTGTCAATGCGAATCGTCTGCTCAAGATACGAGGCGCATAACGAGGTTTTGATTTATCGAGAAAACTGTAGAAAAAGAATAAAATAGATAAATGATTTATGGAAAAATAGGTTTTGAAAAAATATATGCAAAGTAATACTTACGTATTACTCTGGTTCGATGGAGTTTCACAAGGAAACGGCACGTAATAATTCATACTTGTGCTGCTTCCCACAGAGGAGTACATCGCTGTTGGTTACAAGATTCAAACTGCTTCCACACGGGTGACTGATGCAAGACTGAACATGTAAGGATCGCGTATGATTCTTCGATGTAACAAAATTATATAAGGGAAGGGAAGGGATTATTCCCCTTCCTTCAGCATTTCAAGCACCAATGTCAGCGCTGCTTACGTAGAAGTTATTAAAAAATTCTATAAGAAATGGAAAAAAGTTAACGTTAAAAGAAACGCAAAGAAAGCGAACGCATCTTTCAAATAATTGTTAACCACTAACAATGGGGAAAAAGAAAAGGAAATAAAACATTGTAAAGTTTATATAATTTATTTATTTATTTTTTTAAAAAATTTCAACTCTTTCTGGCGTGACCACCAGTTAAATAATTTTAATACATTTTGTAATGCGCAATTCTTAACATGGTTTCCACATCGCATAGTATTAGTATCATCTAGATTATTTAAAGATTCGATATCTTCATAATCCGCATCCAGAGTCTCGACGATTAGGTTTTTGCTCGCATAATTTTCAAGCAGATCCACCAGCCATTCTAGTTTCTGACATCCCTTGACGTACACCAGAGTCGGTGGCGTCTCGTCGTCGTCGTCGTCGTCATTGTCACCCTCTTCTGTACCAAGCACGGCCGATGTAATTATGCGTTCAGCCATGCTGTACGGTACGTTTCCGTCTTCCCATTGTAATCCATGGTGATTTCTAATCAACCAGGAAGCACACGACTTGTCGGATTTTGTGAGGAAACTCCGCGGCATGGGGTGTGTAAAAATGTAATGCGCCAGAACGACCCCCTTTCGCAACACCGCCACCTCCTTCACGACAAATTTCATCCCGACGGTGAATCCTTGCAGATCGACAAACGTTGGCACGATCATGATGCAACGAAGGAGCGATCTGTACTGTACCTTATCGCGATGCATCTTCCTCTCCTATATCGGAATATTTGCAGATAATGCAATTTACGTGATCTTGCGCACTACGTTCGACAACGGGCTGTATTCGATTATGCGATCATGCAAAATGAGACAATAAGCGGTAGTATTCGCGGGTACATTCTCTTTGCAGTCAAATTCTATTCGCACATCCACGGTGGCGCTCTTGACTGACTCGTTCTGTCGCGAGCAATCAATGACCACAAAAGGTCCATGCGTCAGGAATGTGACCACGGTGCCCAACGTTTCGTAACAATCGATTCCGTAATAAGCTTTACGGAAACGTGCATACATATCAAAAAGGATAGCGTATCGTTTTTTGTCAATGTCTAGATTCATATTGTCGTATGGATAAAATTCAGAGTTTAGATAAAGTTTCACGTTGGTCAAGTTACAGTGGTCGAATCGACTAGCATCTCAAGACATAACATTCTTTCGGCCAGTTTGGAGAGCAAAGATGACATATCGCGGTTTTTCTAGCTGAGTCGCAGTTTTGACGGCCCATGAATGCTTCGTTGTGCTCTGCAGCAGGGGATACTCGTACAGATCCCAAGAACGGAAACTTATACTCAGGTAACGCCCGTTTTTCAAGGCGCGCAGCATCGATAGCTTGTTGACCTCGTTTAACGTAACATGAGGCATTCGCCACTGTACTTTAAACAATTCGACTTCCGGCTCCGTCGTCGGATTTCCCACAATGGTATTATTGTCGCTACGCGCTCGTATCAAAATTAATTCGTGACGAGCGTTAACAACCACGCGTTTGTAATCTTCGCAAAAGCCCAGCAACATCTTGAGCGGTACGCAAAAGTTGAAATATCCTTCCGGTATGTTTGATGCAATGTCCCATCCAGCGTTCCGCATGATCGAAGCATTGTCGTACGTTAGCGATACATAGTTCTTGATAGTACTGGTTATTCCAACGTTTCTGCTGCGATCAATCTCCACGCCGTTGAGTTCATATCGAATTTCATCAAACATGAACGCCACACAATTATTTACAAACGTTGCCTGCGACTCGTCGTTCCTTTTCTTTATCCTCAATATTCCTTCAACGTAGAGAAAACTTTCACACGGCAACGTGTACAGATCCTGCTGTTGTATGGGTATTCGTATCTCGTCGCTATGCTCAAACGTTGTGTTGGCGTACGGGTTGTACGTGTGAGTCTTGATCTTGACGATGCGATCGTCAAAGACCGGCTCGCCTCCGACCTTAAGGATATCGATCATGTTTTCTCAGATATTTCGCACCGCGAATCCCAAAGATTGCAAAAATTCAACGTTCGATGCTCTTAACTTCTTCTTCGTGTTTTTAGCGCAGCCTGACAACGATAATGATGGCGATGGTGATGATTGAATGATATCGTTGGTCACTACCGTAGTGTAGATAGTCTTATCTCTTGCGTGCTCCGAGTCGTTCAATACGAGCATCTCATATGTCGCGCACACTCACACGCGCGTTATCGCTGCTGCCGTCGTACGTGTAATCTCACGGTGATCTCCTCTCCTCGAAAATCAAGCAATTGTCCGTCTTGATCCACGACGCGTATCGTTAGCTCCGTAATGCTCCGCGCGATGATCGGCAGATAAATGATCTGCGCCGGCGTTTCCGATATCTTATATCCTGGTGGCACGTTCGAAGAAAATTCATGTATCGTATGAACACGTTTACCGTTGCTGTACGCACCCGCGGTCACGTTACACTCTATGCGGATTATGTTTATGTTAATGATATTAATCGGTTGATCGGATTGGTGCAATTTTCCCGGTGGCAATATACGCTCTGGCGAGAATCCCAGCAACGATCCAATGTTGTTGGGCTTGCTAAAGTTTACTCTGAAAGCGCAATTGATCTCGCTTTTCATCGTGTTGTAATTAGCACGGAGCACCATCGAGTATTTTACAGTCTCGTCTTCGTCCTTGTAATCGTCCTCGTCCTCGTTGCCGTTTGCGCGAATTTCACTTCTGACGGTCCCCTCTCGCGTGATATCCGCGACCGATGTATGATTATCGCGATTGTTGGAACGACCTACACGTCGGCCGCGTTGCGGGCGTTTCCGTAAAATTGCGCGTTTCAAAAACTGGTGTATGGCTCGTATCTCGTACGATCCCTCGGGAATCGTAATTTCCGTGTCATCCTCGTCAAAATAGAATTTATTATTCGAGGAATTTACGTTCGGTATCGTGTGATAAGTTTCAAAAACTGTTAGACCGAGCTCGTAGTCGCCGTCGCTCAAATCTACGGCGGGAAAGTAGTGCACCGCGAGGATGCTGCTCTTCTCGGTCATCGTGAATGTCAAAGACATGTCGGGAAAACCGTTCGACTAACACTGAGTCTCCGCGGGCACCGTCAGCTTTTAAATTCGCGCTGATTCATCGATCGTCTGGAGAAATCGTAGACACAATTGTCCGCAGATGTTCTGATCATAAGTTTGAAAGGGCGTGTGATTGTACTCAATCTTTGTCACGCTCGGTTCGAAATATCGCACCAACTCCTTCGACGGTCGAAGATTACCGAAACTGGCGAAATACATCACGCCGTTTCCCCTCTTTGCATACGCCACCCAATGAGTACCGGGGCCAGCTGCATCGTCCAAATTTACAATACCGCTTTCGTTTCGTCGTATGCCGTCGATCGGTAACGAGTCACGCATGAAGACACCTCTAAAATACGGAATGCGCATACGCTTTGCCAGTTGTTGCAGTTGTACGTTGGTAGTTGCACCCGTGGGCATATTTAACGTCTCTTTGACGTTTTTTTTCCTTTCTTCTTTTTTGATGTCACTCCCTGCCCGCGTTTGTATGGAGCGAGATAAAGTCCACGACCTTCCATGGCGCGATTGTGACGTCTCATCTCTTCTAACTGACGCAACGCGGCTTTGTTATCGTTCACGGCTTTTGCCACTCCCGCCGCCCCGCCGGCCAGAGAACCGAGAACTCCCAGCAACGGTAGAATCGGTAATACACCTCCTCGTTTCGATGCTGGAAGTATCCGTTTTTTCGATGCTCTCTTCTTCTTCTTTTTCACGGTTTTCAAACCCATTCCTAACTTTTGCTTGACATTCATGGTCGCCCAGACGGCTGTAGCGGCAGCTCTCTCTCCGAGAGCGGAATCTTTCGCGATGACACGTTCTAGCTCTCTCTTGGCGAGTATCTTATCCGCCGCGTGTCTGTCGATGAGATCGTTGCTACGCGAATACGCTATATCGTGTTCGCGACACGCCGCGTCTAATGGATTAATACCTTGATCACCTCTGGCTAATCGTTCTTCCAGCCGAGTGCCCGGACCGCAAAACTGATAGCCTGGAATATGCAATTCGATTGGAAGTGCGTTTATCGCGCGGTTTAACAGGCCTCCACCTATTTTCGTTGACATTCGTAGCAATTCTTTATCAATGGTGCGGGACCGTTGATGTGCGTTCGCTGCCACGGTTGATTGTAATGTTCGTAACAGCGACGATAGGTCTGAACCTCCAAATCCGCCTTTATATGTTCCGGAAGCTTGTCCCAGACGTAATGAATGTGATCACCGCAAATTTGCAACAGAACAGCTTTGGGCACAAATTGCAACTGTTCGGCGCTCAAATCGCAAATATCGGATGGTCTTGATAACAGGACAAACATCTTTGCTACTGAGCGACTTGCGGTTCCGCGCACCTATAAATAGGCGCTTGATTCAGCCCTCCAGTCGGCAGTGTGAAAAATGAAGTTCGTGCAACAGCCGTTGGCCATACGCGTGACAAATTACGACAACAGATCACGGTCGATGGGGGAAAACGCGGAGAAGCGTAGGCACGGTACGATGCTACCGACAACTATACGCGCGATCATTTGCGGTCCATCGAATTGCGGTAAAACCAACGTTCTGATAAGCTTGTTGGAAAGTCCGCACGGTGTACGTTTCGAAAACGTGTACGTGTACTTAAAGTCGCTACAGCAGCCGAAATATCGATATCTAGAAAATTTATTAACATCGATCGATGGAATCGGCTACTTTACGTTCTCCAACAACAGTGACGTCATTCCGCCGAGCGATGCGTGTCCAAACTCAATCTTCGTCTTCGATGACGTGGCATGCGACAAGCAAAACGCGGTGAGAGAGTACTTTTCAATGGGCAGGCATTCGAGCGTTGACTGCTTTTATCTCTGTCAGACCTACGTGAGAATACCCAAACATTTGATACGCGACAACGCGAACCTGTTGATCCTATTCAAACAAAATGGCACCAATCTGAAACACGTGTACAACGATCACGTGAATACCGACATGTCGTACGATGAATTTTGCGCGTTGTGTCGTGAATGTTGGCAGCACGATTACGGATTCGTAGTGATAGACAAGAACAGCTCGCTTAACAATGGTCGATACAAAAAAGGATTTAGCGTGTTCGCGATACCGCAAAAGCGGTCAGTCGTTGTCGGTACCTCGTCGAGGTGAAACATTGTAGAGAAAGAGAGATTAACAATTTGCTTTTTTCCGCGATAACCACGATCGACATGAGTGATGATATTCGTGAGCGCGAGAAGATTGCGAAAGAGATTGCGAAAACGAGCAAATCGATTCGCAAGAAACTTCGCGAGTTGAAGACCGGTAAGATCGAGAAGGACATTGAGTTGGACACGCACTTTAAGCCTCTCATCGGGCCACTGCGAAAGATCGACGAGAACTCGAGCGCGGTGAAGAAAGAGGAGCCGGAGAGCGTCGCTGAGATCGACACGTTTTCCGAAGATGTGACGCCGAAAAAGAAGAAACGATTATATTTTTCGTTGGATCCGACGCCGCGTAAATCTAGTCAATCGAAAGCTCCACTGGATGCACCACCGATAACCTCTACACCGATAACCTCATCTCCACCGATATCATCTCCACCATACGTAACGGCGAGAAAAGTGCAACCTACAATAAAGTTCGAATTACCCGAAAACGCGCCTGTTTTTGAACTCGCGGACGACTCGGAGCTCGCGACGTCCATTCGAAAGGAGTTGGAAACGCCGGAGGGTCGAGAAACGTTGCATAATACCTTGGGTCCATTAGGTCAAGAGTACATCGGGGCTCTTATGAGCGCCAAACCAAAGAGCGATATAGATACCGTGTACGGCGTTTATCTCGGCAACGATGGAATGATGCTCGGCAATAAACGTTTCAAGGTGGATAGCATGGATAACATATA
Organism: Harpagoxenus sublaevis; assembly: GCA_030770355.1. NCBI lineage: Eukaryota > Metazoa > Arthropoda > Insecta > Hymenoptera > Formicidae > Harpagoxenus > Harpagoxenus sublaevis. The sequence goes on from JASTWR010000194.1 coordinate 283,323, forward strand.
CAGTGTGTTACTAAAAGAGCGGACACTAACTACATAGCGGTATTCCTTGTCAAAAACTGAGTCAAAAAGTCATGAACCACTTTTTTCTATAATAGTTAATAAAGCCGTAATCATTGAGTAAAGTCAGTCCAACCAGCGCCGTTCTTTAGCCGGGCGCACGTCGGTGAGCCGCGCGCCTGATAGTGTGCGTGAGCGCTCCGCCGCGCGCGGCGGCACGGCACGGCGGCACGGCGGCACGGCCGCAGCGTCCGCGCTATGCCTTCGCGCGCGTCGCGTGCAATATTCTTACGCATTGTAATAATAGAAATAATTTTTTCTTGCACTAAAAATTACTTGTTACTCCTGTCAGAAGTACTTCCTTGCAGAAAATTTTGATAACGGATAGAACTTTCGCCAAGACATAACCATTATTAACATATGAAAATTTAAACCAATACAAGAAATTACACTGTATTTTACAATACAAAATTTTACAATACAAAAATTATTTTTTAAACAATCCGTTTCGTTAGATATCTTATCGTTAACTTAAATTAAATTCTAAGACAAAGCACTTATTAAATATTTCTACGAGTTTTGCCCAGTTACTCAGAAGTAATAAATTTTTTGGGAGGAATTTACTGTAATAATTAAATGTTTAAATAATCTCGTACTTAAAGAAAATACATTAAAATTATTAAAAAATAAAAAAACATTTCGGTATTTATGCATAAAAGCGACTTCCTTCCCGATTTGCTTGATATTTTAGTATGTTGTTGGGGATGTCTTCCCGAGTCATTTCATATATATACATATATAAGGGTCGGACGTAAATAGTTTCGGAGATACTGGCTGAGAAAGGATAAAAATAATAAATACAAAAATAAACGTTTAATGATGATTTATTCGACACTATCATTAGGAATCTGAAAAATTTCAGCCATTGCATCAAAGAATGCGGTAATCCGAGCGTAAACAAACCAATAGAGTCACTTTGAAAACATAAACAAACAGGCTGTACTACACAGGGACTGCCGCACTTCTCCGCATGCAGGGATGGGTATTTATATACCAACTATTCATCGTACATATAAATATGTACTTTTCATATACCAACTGTTCTCTGCTTTAACAAATATGTGCTTTCTAAGTTGAAGCACATACAAAGCACATATTTATAAAGCGCGCCACTAACCTATAGGTTAGTGACGCGCTTTACAAGTATGTGCTTTGTAAGTTGAAGCACATACAAAGCACACACTTGGTTGAAATCCTTCAGATTCCTAATGATAGTGTTGAATAAATCATCATTGAACGTTTATTTTTGTATTAATTATTTTTATCCTTTCTCAGCCTGTATTTCCGAAACTATTTAAGTCCGGCCCTTATATATATATATATGAAATGACTCGGGAAAACATCCCCAACAACATATTAAAAAATAAACCAAATCGGAGAGGGAGTCGCTTTTATGCCTAAATATCTCCTTTCTCAGCTTGTATCTCCGAAGCTATTTGAGTCCGACCCTTATATATATATATGAAATGACTCGGGAAGACATCCCCAACAACATACTAAAATATCAAGCAAATCGGAGAGGAAGTCGCTTTTATGCATAAATACCAACATTTCTTCTTTTATGAGAAAATGATTTATCCTAAGTCATGAATAACGCTGTTCAGATGTACAATCTTTTTGAAACATGAGGTAAATAAGAGTAAAACGCCGAGCAAACAATATTAATTCTTATAGCAAATAATAAATAATAACACGTTTAATAACTTAACAAAATACAATACAAACGTTTCTGTCTTAGTTTAGACCCTCTTGTGTGTAACGTTTCGCAATAATTTTAAATCTAATCGTCAATAACGCATAAATAAAAGTGAACTGTTATTGTATTCGTAAAACATTGGTCAGCGGTAAAGTTGTTAGAAAAGGTAAAGGTTGATTATAAGGTAAATCACTAACTGCTTCCTTTTAAATAAAATAATATCACAAAAATTAGCTACAATTCGTATAAGTTTTTTTATAAAGATGTAAATTTATTTGCCAGACAGTGTTGTATCAATCTCGTGATAATCTACCGTGTCTGGTTTCAGTAATGAAACAATGCTTATTATACGAGTTAAGATCAATGCACGGATTGAAGACTTAGGCTCAAGCGCAAGGTGAAATAAATACATACAAATGTCATAAAGTATCATATAACAAAGTAACACTAGTAAATAAAAAAATAAGTAAATAAATACTCTAGTAAATAAAAAATCTTTCTAATGATTATTCTCCTATTGTTGAGAGATTTCCACACAATTGACACCTGCAGCCTGTTTTATTTATTAACTTATTTTATTTATTTACGAGTGTTACTTTGTCATATGATGTTTCATGATATTTCTCTGTACTCATTTCACCATACGCTTAAGTCTAGGCCTTCAGTCCATACGCTGACATTAACTCATAAGCATTGTTCAAAAGATAGCGCGCATCGAGCTGTTTTCCGGCTAGCGACAGCGACCGCGAAGAACCGTGCACGGCGAGGGGGGCCGAGCCCGATCGGTTTTTGTTTTCCCGGTCCGCGCTCGCAACACGACGCTGGCAACGACGGGAAGAATTGCGTAGTCGGTCGAGTATAGCGGTAGCGACAGCACGCGAAGTACAGACTCTCGTTTTCCTTGTTCGGGTGTGAGAATTCACGTTCCCTTCGATAGCTCAGTGTTCGGACGTTATTAAGATACCTCGGTAGTACGTTGCAGTGAACATTGTATTAATCTGCTCGGACAGTAGTATTTACGAAGTATTCTCGCGGAAAACGGTGAGCGATATACGACGAACGAGCGTGGTGCGCGCCGGCCGGCGAGGCCGCACGTTATTTCCCCGTGTCTGCAGCGACACGTGCGCGAATCTCCTGCACATTCAACGAGCCTCTGGTCACGCCTATCTTCGAGGAAGCGAGCCGTCCGCGCCCACCTGCAGTTTCCTGAAAAGCTGCCCTGCATGGTTCCTGTTGTGCGACAGACTCGGTGTCCGGTCATCCCAACAACAGATCGTCGAAAGCTAAGTCCTACATTCCGATCTTGTCCGCGTTTACGGACAAGCGTGTACCACGCAATCGTACGTTCAAGTGATATCTGAGTTAACGGATACGCGTGTACCACGCATTCTTGTGCTCATTCGAGCTCATCATAACGTGAGGTGAATGTCCTCCCCGCTAAGCCTATCGTTATTATTTGGCTGGAGTCATTAGGTTTACAGTTGCGATCGGGAAGTGAAGTTACTCGAGTGATTTGTTTCTTTCCGTGTAACCGAGTAGATACGGGCAGAGTTTCGGGCGTTTCGGCTGCCACACGATATTCGACATTCCACGGTTTATCATATGTTTATCGATCGCGGCTCCGCGTGGACTCGGTCTACCCCCCTCACCGCGTGAATTCTTATCTCGTTTACAGGGGTAACGTGTATGCGTCTTACTTTTCAGTATCCTCGTTTGTGCGTATTCTCCATTCAGTTCAGATCTATCACATCGCTGATATTATCGAATTACGGTTGCGTGTAGTTTCCACTCTATACGGATTTATGATAAACGTCGTTTGCGACGAGTCTTGCGTCGACTCAATTCAATCTAGATAGTTGTAGTTCTTTTATATTAATCAATTTGTTTCACGTACATTTCTTTTTGCTGTTCAATACTCTCTCGTTTATATCTATAACGAGATCGCTAAGCATTTCACGTTACGTATGTCTTGCGATCTTATATCCGTCTATTGTGACTGACGGCATTTTTCCTTTTTTATTATAATACAGTATTATTTTTATCTTTAGGTTTAAGTATGACATTTGCATTTTCTATATATTTTACTGTGTGTTTTATTGTGGTATTGCTTCAAGTATAATATGTGCCATAATCTTAATGTTTACAAAAGTGAGTTGTCAGCATAAATTCCCTTTTTATTATACATCACATTTCAGAATTCTATTTTTGTATTCCCCTCCCCCATTGCACGAGCTGTCGTCAGTGATTGAGATAACTATATACCTGACCCCCGGTCGCTAATTCAAATCCATACAGTCCGCCGTTACATACATTCTAAACAAGCATTGTTTTGTTACTGAAACCAGACGGTAGATCATCATGACAATGATATTATACACTGTCTGGTAAGTGAATTTTACATCTTTATAAAGAAACATACGAATTGTAGCTAATTTTTGTGATATTATTTTATTTAAAAGGCAGTAGTTAGTGATTTACCTTATATTCGATCTTTACCTTTTCTAACAACTTTACCGCTGACCAATGTTTTACGAATACAATAACAGTTCACTTTTATTTATGTGTTATTGACGATTAGATTTAAAATTATTGCAAAATGTTACACACAAGAGGGTCTAAACTAAGACAGAAACGTTTGTATTGTATTTTGTTAAGTTATTAAACGTGTTATTATTTATTATTCGCTATAAGAATTAATATTGTTTGCTCGGCGTTTTACTCTTATTTACCTCATGTTTCAAAAAGATTGTACATCTGAACAGCGTTATTCATGACTTAGGATAAATCATTTTCTCATAAAAGAAGAAATGTTTTTTTATTTTTTAATGTTTTTAATGTATTTTTTTTAAGTACGAGATTATTTAAATATCTAATTATTATAGTAAATTTTTTCCTCCCAAAAAATTTATTACTTCTGAGTAACTGGGCAAAACTCGTAAAAAGATTTAATATGTGCTTTGTCTTATAATTTAATATAAGTTAACGATAAGATATCTAACGAAACGGATTGTTTAAAAAATAATTTATGTATTGTAAAATTTTGTATTGTAAAATACAGTGTAATTTTTTGTATTGGTTTAAATTTTCATATGTTAATAATGGTTATTATGTCTTGGCGAAAGTTCTATCTGTTATCAAAATTTTCTGCAAGGAGGTACTTTTGACAGGAGTAACAAGTAATTTTTAGTGCAAGAAACAATTATTTCTATTATTACAATGCGTAAGAATATTGCTCGCGACGCGCGCGAAGGCATAGCGCGGCCGCTGCGGCCGTGCCGCCGTGCCGTGCCGCCGCGCGCGGCGGAGCGCTCACGCACACTATCAGGCGCGCGGCTCACCGACGTGCGCCTGGCTAAAGAACGGCGCTGGTTGGACTGACTTTACTCAATGATTACGGCTTTATTAAGCATTATAGAAAAAAGTGGTTCAGGACTTTTCGACTCAGTTTTTGACAAGGAATACCGCTATGTAGTTAGTGTCCGCTCTTTTAGTAACTGTATATCGGCGACGTACATTACATTGGCACACCCGGTATTTACGAGTTGATCTTTAAAAACAAGCCTGATAAAAACATTTACACGGAAGAGGACATGCAAAAGTACATGAATATACTGTTTGAGACGAGCACTCATAAATTTAATCACGATCCTCTCGGGCGAGTAAAGTCCCACAGGGGATACAAGTACACAGATATAATCAAGAATTTGATACCGCCTGCATCCATGAAGAAACGATCCGGAAAGGGATTAATCGCGATGACGCTGACCGACAATAAGATCGATTACGTGCACTGGGACGATCCCAACAAGCTGGTGGATCGTCTACGATTGCTCGACGCTTCGCGCCACGCTGGCAACAATGTCCACGACAACGAGATCATGTCGATCATCGAGGAACTTCGCGAAGCCGGTCTTATTATAAATTGAATCGCGCGGCAGCGAGCTGTTCAATCAACGTTGAAATGCCGATCAACAAATTTGGGGTATTCGAGCAGATGAGAGACGTGCCGAACGCCATTTCGCACCATCAGTCGAGCGGATTTGTGAGACATTACGTGCGCAATAACGCTCTATGTCTCATCGCTACGGATTTTGACGCAAAGTCGCGCAAGATTCGTAAAGTGGCGCAACCGGAGGCTGATACCGACGCCGTCAACAAACTATACGTGGATTATTACATTAAAAAGTTAAGCAATCAACTGAGAACGTCAGACGAGAAGCTGACTGCGTACGAGAAGGACGTGCAAGCGTTACGGATTGCGATAAACGAGCTTCGGCATTCGATTACCGCTGAATCAGAAACGACAACGGACAACAATGGACAAACGGACCAAGATCGGCTACGAACCACTAACAAGCGGCAACGAACGACCAAAAACGGTTCAAGAACGGCTATCGGAGGGCTGTCGAGCGACTAAAGAACAGCTATCGAGCAGCTATCAAGCGGCTCAAGAACGGCTCAAGAACGGCTATGAACGGCTGACGAATAGCTATAAACGGTCAGCGGATGACAAAGAACGGCTATTGAAGGACAATAAACAAAAATAAACGGCTATTGAAAAAAAGTTGCAGATATAAATCATAATTTTTTTGCACATATTATTATTACGCGCTGACCAATCGTATCGCTAAAAAAACATGACATTGTCGAAATCCAATGGACGTAAAAATATCGAGAAGCAACGACTCGTCGAGGAACTGCATGCTCCGGCGAGAAGAAATTTTCCACAAAGACACGTCATAGTGCGAGGGTACGACGACCTGTGGCAGGCTGACATCGTCGAGATGCGTCCATACTCGCGTTTCAACAAAGGATACCACTATATACTTACCGTCATCGATGTGTTGAGCAAGTACGCGTGGGCCGTGCCACTCAAGAGTAAAGGCGGAAGCGAGACAACCAACGCTATCGCTAAGATAATTCGAGACAGCAAGAGGTTCCCGAAAAACTTGCAAACCGATATGGGAAAGGAATTTTACAACGCCGACTTACAACGATTCATAAAGAAGCACGATATCAATCATTATTCCACATATTCGGTGATGAAGGCATCGGTCGTCGAGCGATTCAATCGCACGTTAAAGAACGACATGTGAAAGATGTTTACGCTCAACGGAAATTACAAGTGGGTCGACATGCTGCCGCGTCTCGTCACGGATTACAATGCGCGCAAGTATCGAACGATCGGTATGCGACCCGTCAAAGTTACTCCCGCGATCGCTGAAAAACTCCTGGGTACGGTGTACAGCGCGATAAAGATCGCGGGTCCGGCAAAGTTTAAAGCAGGCGACCCGGTACGCGTTAGCAAATACAAGACGATTTTCGAAAAAGGTTACACGCCGAATTGGACCACCGAGGTGTTTAAAATCGTTAAAGTGCAGCGTACTAATCCCGTAACCTATCTACTCGAGGACTATCGTGGAAAATCTATCGCTGGAGCGTTCTACGAACACGAGTTGCATCGTGCGACTTACCCGGACGTGTATCTCGTGGAGAAAGTACTTCGCAGGAGGGGCGATAAAGTTTACGTAAAATGGCTGGGATTCGATGGATCGCACAACTCTTGGATACACAAGGACAATGTGGTTTAATTTTATACAGGCTGCATTTATTTTTTTATACTTTATAAAAAATATGTACACAACATATGAGAAATATACGATATACATATAAAAAAATAATGAATCGACATCTTTATTATTATTATACGACATATATAAGAAATATACAATATGCATATAAAAATATAAAATACAATATCTTTATTATTATTATACAATATGTATAAGAAATATACAATAGATATATACATATAAATGAAATACGATATCTTTATTACACTACATTATACTACATTATACTAAATTACGTTACAATTATTTTATAATGTCCCCATGGCAACGTAGAATAATCGGTAGAATCGGGTACAATGTATCGCTTATCGTCGTACGGACTCAGAGCGATTTTCGTTTCGGACACTGTATACACTTCGTGCAGCTTCGATCTTATACACGACTGACGACGAGTCATTTCAACCTCATCGTTCAGACACCGCGTGTAGTCGTCGAACGTTATAGTACGCGCTACGACGTTACTCTTGACACCTTTTGCTCTCTTAGTGTCTTTTTTACCATCGACTCGCAAGGCGTACATTTTCGCCCTGAGTCCAACGAATTCGGTCATGATCGCGCCGTTATTTTCGTCCTTCATCAAGCCCGGCACCTTCTTGTTCTCAAGCGGTATACCGTACGCGTTGTCGACCGGGTAATCGCTCGTATCAAACCTAGCAATATCACGTTTCACGTTCTCGTACACATCTTCGCACTCTATATGGTAGATCAAACTGTCCGTGTCGGTATACATGACTTTACACTTGTCGCTATACAGTGGTAACATGTACTCGTGATGAAATTCGTACAAACACGTCTTGGATATGTCAAGGATACACATGCCCACGTAGATAGGTTTGTTAAACATCACCTCGAGTCTACGCAGCTCAACGGCAACCAAATTTTCCGAGAAAATACTTCTGCTATGGAAATTTGGTTTCGCGATCATTGCTTCAGCACCGTATCTCCCATTCCATTTTGTCAGTAGTTTAACATCTACGTGATTGTGCAAATTCTCCATGGTTTTTCCGAAAACCGCGTTATTCATCAATTTATATAAATTCTTTTCGAAATCGTTTGTCGCGCGCGTTCTAAATGTCGTATTAAGTTCTGCGTAATCGCGGAGCCATGGAGATTGCGAAAATTCCAACACGCGGTGTACCTTTGTAACGCGAAGACCGTGACGAATACATTGCTGCAAGTTACGGTAATGTATGACGTAACGTTTCTTATCGTAAAGAGTCGCGAGAAGTTTTTCCTGCCGCTTTCCGGGTGGTTTATCGCGCGTCGGCCAGAACGGTAGGTCAGCATGCGCGTCGTGCAAATGTTGCGGATACTCGAGATCGACTTCTAGAACGTAACCCGTTGGGGAATCCGAAGCGATCGCGCTTGCGTCAAAGTTCGAGATATCGTCGATCCATCGAAAATTTGCATAAGGTAATGGTTGACACATTGCCCATCCGTACAAATTATTGACGTCAAAGTACATCAAGTACGACGGTGGTTTCGATGGATCGTACGATTGCATGTACTTGTTATTGGCTCGCGCATATCTACCGGAACATTGACTGAGGCCGCCGCGAATACCGCGTTCGATAAACATTACCATGTCAATGTCGGTGAGCAGTTCAAAATTTATGCGTGTATATTTCAACATGGCGTCCCACGTGAAACCTGGCAAAGTATAATAATGCGCAGGATCTAATCCATAACTCGCGACACAGCTATCGCGAAAATTTTCAAATATGTCGGCCAATAACAAGACATCGGTCTTTAGATATAGATCGCTGTATTCGCCCAAGGTTTGAATGGAAAACCGTCGCCAGACGTTCGCGGCGTGCTCGTAATCGCTCTCGGATATAGCGTTACCGGTCAAAGAACTGTAAAACGATTCGCGCGGTGGTAAGCATGGGTCCTCCAATTTTTTGACGCAGTCAATGTATTCGTACGGAAATACACCTTTTCGCGTCAAAAGATCAAAATCATCGGTCGATAATTGTGAAAATTCAGAACGCATAATTTTTAATTTATCTCTGCACAGAAAACATGCTAATTTATCGAGGCTGCTACTCAAAAATTTATATGAATCTATAAAACGTAACTTTACACAATTTTGTGACTTTGATCTTTCGGCGGTATCATTAACATGCTTCGTGAATGAAATATATTTTTCCTTCGTCATCGGTAATAAATCAATTTTGCCCTCAAACGTGGTAGCAATTTCTTTAATAATGAAATGTAAATCGTAACCGGATAAATTATGAAATACAATGGGAATGAAGTGCGAATCTTTATAATTCAAATTACAATTTGAATGCGCGGGACCTCTATACCGACCGGTCAGATGGCAATGATCGCGTACCCGCGTGTCGTCTGGCGCAAACGGTTTTTCACATACGTGACATTGCGTAGCTGTATTAAACTTTTCCCATTCGTCTCGCGTTAAGCTTACCATGGGGACATTTGCGGATAAAATACCTTTTACGCAATGCGCTAATTCTTTTAGTTCGTTGGCGAACCACGCAATACAATCTCTATCGCGACAAAACCGATATACAGACAACGAATTGTCGTACGAGCACTGTAGGTAGTACCCTATGCTGAATACCTGATGATGTTGAGACATGTAGGTTGACGCTTGCTGATCAGCATCCGTTTTCTCTAGGGTGCATTCAAGGTCGGCGTATACAACAAACGGGAGCCGCTCCTTCCTGCTGCAGTTTTTAAAGCTCAGCCACTTGTCGTTGTCGCTCGGTAGTCGGATTGCACAGTCGTTCATCTTTCCGCAATCAATGGCGTGGGCTTCCAATCTCTTGCTCGAAATGAAGTAGTGTAAGCATCTGAAAAAAAAAACATAATTGTTTATTATCTTTTTTAAACAAAAAATAATTTATTTCAATTTTTTAATTTATATAAAATGTATAGGTACTCACCGATCGCAAAAGTATTTCCGGCCATCGTGTTTGCTCAACTGCGAGCTCACGAGACGGGACAGGTTCTTTATCCACGCGAAATGTCCCACGTTGTCGTCTCGCGGATCTGTCAGGTACAGCAAATTGACGTGACTATTCTTTTTACTGTCGGTGAGTCGAATCGGAAGAATTTTTAGCGGCTCTTGTTGCTCGACAGTATATACATTTATCGACACGTCGTTGAGTCGTTCAAACTTCTTAATTTGGTTTAACGTCATTGGAAACACAATGTCCTTAAGATTTAGCACCGACGTATAATGGGGGTACGAGAATGGTTTATTTGCATTTGTTTTGGCTGGACGCAGAGAGCAGCCACCACCGACCACGCGAAACACGCATTGTCCTTTGTCTGCACGTTGATCACCGCTTTCTTTTTCATTATCTCTCGCGGCATTTCCACAACACACCCCGCGTGCAAAGGATTGTACTTGTTTATATTTACCGTCAAGTTCAGTATACGCGACAACGCCCACCCACTATCACGTTCTTGAAATTCTTCCAAGGTGGCTAACGTAGGCTCGATAACGCGCTGCTCATACCACTCACACAGGTCGGACGTGCGAAAAAGTTCAAAGTTTCCCGTAGCGAAACTTTTATCCGCACGTCTATCACCTGTCACAAATTCACCGTTGAACACGGTATTCACCTTCACATTTTTATGCTCTCGCATGATGGTCCGCACACGATCGAGCACAATGTTTCTGACATCTTCGAGAAACTGGCGAGGCACTATAGGTTTATTACCGCACCAGTCTGTATACGACTTATAAAAGCCGTATTGATATCGCACCATCGGAGTCCTGTCTCACTCGCACTCGCACTGTATCCGGCGCCCGCATGCACGAAACGTTGGCGTACCGAGTCTTTTAAACTTTTGAGTCGCGTGATTTGAGCCACTGAAGATTGTCTATCGTGAACGGATAATCGTGGACGCTTGGCGCAACTACGTCCTTCCTCGATTATCTCGTCGCATCGCTGCTCCCACGCGGTGAATTCTTCCCTCGAATTCAGTCGAGCGGATTGCTCCAAGAGCTCTTGCACTTGCTCTCTTAAACGGTCCATATTGAAATGTCTTTTTTTACAATATTAAGTCCTTTTACATCTCTGTGCAAATAGGACACATATTGCATGGCAAGATTTGGTATAATTTTTGCCTGCAATTGGAGCAGTACCGGCCCTCAATTGCGTCATGCAGCTCAATTACGTGTCTGCGTACGGCGTACATAATATCTTGTGTGTTAGGCGCTATGTCAATCATGCATGACATGCATACTCGATAGTCATTGCCCAATGTGTAATAGAACATTATTGCGCAACACTTAGTGCGCCCACTTAGCGCGAGAATCTCGTCGCGATATACAATTTTTTCAGTTCGTTGGTGACCCCCTGGTGAATTGTGCCCACTGTCGTCAGATAATGCACGATCTTCTTCATCTACATCCATTATGTCCTCCCAATTAATATTCTCTCGTTCCATTATTTTTGAGAACAATATTCGTAACGTCACTTATCAGTCACTTATCAATCACTTTACTTTTTATTAACTTGCGCGCACTTACACTGGTACTGAACGTATATAGTATAAGACTTTATATACGACACAGAGCAGAATCACGGGGCTGATGCTTAGCGTATACTGCAATTTTGGTGCCTTTTGTTCTCCATTTTTATACATTTTCGTCTATCACTTTTTCTCTCTCTTTCCAAGAGCATCGTAAAGAGAAGTAACATCCCTTAAAATTTGAATCTGAATATGTTTCTAAAAAATTTTGACACAAAAATGGTGCAATATACCATATCCGGACACGTAGCCCAGATAAAAGGCTCTTCACAAAAAATAAAGTAAAGACATCTCGGCGTCACGATACTTGGTCATAAATTATAGCGGCCTGTCATCGGCGCTCAATTCTATAACGCTTTTTTTCTTACTGCCGCGAAGATATAAAGGGTTATTTCTTGAAATAGAAAAACCATGACGGGTATCAGTCGCGCCATACCCTGCTGTTTTGTATGTACCTATGTTCCAAAATGTTGGTACAAATAGTGCAATATACCATATCCGGACACGTAGCCCAGATAAAAGGCTCTTCACAAAAAATAAAGTAAAGACGACATCTCGGCGTCACGATACTTGGTCATAAATTATAGCGGCCTGTCATCGGCGTTCAATTCTATAACGCTTTTTTCTTACAGCTGCGAAGATATAAAAGGTTATTTCTTGAAATAGAAAAACCATGACGGGTATCAGTCGCGCCATACCCTGCTGTTTTATATGTACCTATGTTCCAAAATGTTGGCACAAATAGTGCAATGTAACATGTCCCGACATGCAGCCTTCGACAAAAGCTTCCAGAATTTTCCAAGAAATCTTCCAGAATTTTCCAAGAAAATTCAACCTTGGTAAATAAAATCTACAGCATTTTAGTTAGTTTTTCCGGCGAGCACGGACGTTAGTTAGTTACGTTCTCGTCGTATCGAGTTTTGAAAAAATTCTAGCACGCTGTAACTGTTAAATATGGACAACGCGGGAATGGCTAAACATTATTGTTCATCGATTGTGCATAATCTTCGCGATCGAGAACTTGGATTTCGAAACGTGCTCACTCGAACTAACAAGTGGTGCCCTAAACATCAAGTATTGCAGACCTGTAATATTACAGATATACGAGATATGTGTTTTGAACACGTTTCTCTTAATATTGAGACATGCTGTGCTGTAGTTCAAGATTATTTTTTCAACACAGTGTATTCAACTAAATCTTTAAGCGATGATTCTGTGTATGAATTGCAACGCAAACCACCACTATCAAAACCGAAATGTTTTTTGGATCGTGAGTATGCGAATGTGGATAAAAACCAAGACGTGGGTCAAGACGTTAATCAAGTAGATCGATCGCAATTAGCCAGCCGCATGTACAAGTGGTGCCCTAAACATCGGACATTGGAGCATCATTGGATTTGGGAGAATTAAAATTTTTATAAGGTGGACACTGGAAACGAATCGTGGAAGAACCGGCACAATGAGTGAGTACTGAAATTTTGCGTATATTCATATACAATAATTGTGCATACATTTTTACATACTTAATTGTATTTTCTTCTTTTTCAGTTTTAATAAACCTCGCAACACACATATATTGTAAAGAAGATTTAACATGAATAAATGTACAATAACACGGTAAACAATTTTAAATTATTTTCTCCTTCCACCTTCTTCTCCTCTATTCCTTGTTTAAATTATGCGTTGCGATAATGTCTCTTTCTTAAACTATAAATTTAAGAAACTAATAAAATGATTTAATTATTTAAAATATTAAAATACCGAAAAGGAGGAGGAAAGTTCGAGAACGCGAAGGGAAATGAGTCGAGCGAGAGAAAAAAACGTAGTGCGTGACGTTACAACTCCAAAGTGGCGTCGTGAAACATGTTCGAACACGAAGCCCTCGACAAAAGGATCTCCACAGAAAAAAGAAAAGAAAAAAAGACAAATCGACGTCACGATCGTCGATGTTATAAATTATAGCTGAACACCTTTAGGTTATTTTAAATATTACACTATGTCCCGACAAGCGCGCCTAAATTCCCTCTCCCCTCCCTCACCCCCTCCCTCTCCAACGCGGACCTATCAACGCAATTGCACGATCCCCCTCCGGGATCTTGCCCCACGGGCCCCCACACCCCCCACCACCGGGTATAGAGAACACCTCATAGGGCACGCTTGCGACTAACATCGCGGTCGATATGTATAATCGATAAACAACTTATTAAATCTTGTTCGGTATGTTATCTACGTACAGTTAGCAATCGTATGTACCATCGGACTAATTCGGATGGTAAAAAAAGACCACGTGACTAGTTTAGATGGTAAAAGAGATCGCGTGACCTCGATCGATATTATCGACCGTGATCTTGGTCGCGAACGCCATCTATGAGTCCCTCTAGGTACTATGTGGAACCCCCCTGCCCCGCTTACCCCTCGCCCACAGAAAATTTAGAACTGTCATAGACTACCTACTTTTCAATAATACAAATAAAAGAATTAAATAGCTTTAAGATACGCAGAGTCTAATAAAAACTTTAATAAAATAAAGGAGATACGCAAAAATGAATAGTGTCATATAAAATACTTCATTTACACAATAATAAATTAATGACCTCGTATTTTTTTAAATCGATTGTAAACCCAGATAGCACAGCTTATCTTTATGAATTTATAAAAATCAGATTCAGATCTTTTTGAATTCATAAAGATCAGCTGTGCTATTTGGGAAACTTTATTTACATGAAATATATAATACATAAAAAAAGCAGATACGTATTTTTTATTTGTCCAAAATATATATATATTTTTGCAAAAGTTGTAAGCAATTAAAGCAATACAATTTTCGAAAAAATGAAGCGGTCGTCAACTTCCCAAATTAATATCTCTGGTTATATTTGTCATAGAGAGATTCTTATAAAAGCAATATCAAGCTAAGGAGACAATCCGTTTGAAATAAATGGTTTAAGTTACAAGAAATTGCACATTCCAATTGTTATAAGCAATTAACGCGAGCACGGCACGGCATCTCAGTCATTAAAGTTGTATAAAAAATAGAATCCATCGTTTCTTCATATAATAAAAAATATGTGTATTTTCAAAATAAAGTAGAAAATAAGCTAGCATTATTTAAAAAATTTAGAAAAATGTACTTTTTAGTAAAAAAATTAATTAAACATTCTAATTGCTTATAACAATTGAAATTTGCAATTTTTTGTAACTTAAACTATTTTTTTCAAAAAGATTGTCTCCTTAGCTTTGAAACGCTTTTTTAAAGCTTTCTCTATGACAAATATAACTAGAGATATTAATTTTTGAAGTTGAACGGAACGCAACGCGTAAGAGAAGCGAGACGGATAAGAGAAAATTTCGGCAGCTCGTATGACGTATACGAATTGGCTTTCGGGGAAGAACGAGACATCCGAGTGTATGTCTGCGCTCTTCTACCCGCCCGAAGCTGACCGAGCCGCGCCAAGCCGCCGCCGAGCGACCAGCGCACACGTACACGGCACCGTCAGCTGTGTGCGTGTCCCCACCGTGCGCGCAGGCAGCGGGCAAAACAGCACCATTGGCATCTTTGTTTTCGGGGAGAAAATTCATATAACCCCTTAACAAAAACGGTTTCCTGTAGGTCTTTCCATTTACATCGATCGACCATACGTGTCGCTTACGCGCGACGTAAATTCGACTGTTAAATGCCAACACGTGATCCACGCGTTGTAGGGCACACAGATCCGTCTTGACGTCGTCTTTCGAGAATTTCGTATCAGTCGCGATCGTGGTGGCTGCCGTCGTCGTTGTCGTCGCCCTCGTAGTTGTGGTCATCGGCGCGATCGTTGTCGTAATTGGTATGGAAAACGGAGACTGGACGTTAATGCCGTAAAGATGTTGGATGGTAATAATATCTTCAAAGTTTAATTTTGTGGGAAAAGATTTCTTGGGCACAAACGCAAACATCACTGAATCCTCGCTCGGACTATGCCTTAGTCCTAGAGCGTGACCGATCTCGTGCGTGAGCGTTTGAAGCATATGGTAAGTTCCCGGAGGATTCTTGTCCAGAGTTATGTGCCATTGTTTCGCGTTGTCTATGTGTATCTCCGAGACATAGTCGCGTTCTCCAGCAGGGAGGTACGCGTGAGCGACTACCCCGTTGGGGCAATCCATCGCTTCCAAACACATTCCACCTTGTCGGGGATTGAGAAACGGGTGAAAGCCATCGCGAAATGATATCAGAATGTCGGAATTCCGTACATCTCGGTCGAACGTCAACGATGAATTCGCCGCCCATAGATTGAACGCGGTTCGAGCTATTGTCAGGTGATCCTCCAACGCCCCGTGAAAGTTCCACGTGAGATGTCTTTTAGGCCATCTCAGCAAGAGTGGGTCAAGCGAGCGCTCCGACATGTCTTCGACACCGCATCGGGGTGTGTTCATCAATTGCAGGGTGGGCTCATTCAATTCACCTTTGCCGGGCAATCTATAATATCTCTGAAATCACGCGATAGCCCCTCGCATAACCGCAGTCGTGTCGTAGTTTGCTGAAAGCTTTTGCGCGTTCTCCTGCAAATAGCCATGTTTTCGCAAATAATGGACCACCGCTTTAGTATCACTAGCGTTAAATTCACAGTTCACCGCGACGACATAAATCGCGAGGATAACGATGCGCCCGAACGACATTATTGAGAGGTGGAGAGAAAGGTGAATCACTCGCGACCGAGAGACTATAAGCGTTGGATCACGATTCGAACGTAATTGGGCACCATCGATTAGACGAACGAGGGGGGGATGTTGTCGCCAACAATCTAGATTTAGGGAAAGATTTTTTTATTAAGAGGAGTAAAACGAACAAAAAAACTCGCGAAACGTTTCGGAGAAAAAAGAATAAATGAAACAAACAAGGAAAAACCATTCGCGAGACGTTTGAGGAAAAAGCACGCGCGGTTCAATCACATCGTAATAAATTAATGATTGTCGCTATAAATAAAACGAACGAGGAAAGAGGAAAAAGGCACGCGGGGTTCAGTCACATCGCAATAAATTAATAATCGTCGCTAATAAATAAAACGATAAACAAACAACTCTCGAGAATGCAACCCGGGCCTCTCAGTATTGTCTCTTCGTACCGTAAAAGTGACCTAACTTATGTTCTAGCTTGGTTAAGTAAATTTATTGCATGTTGAGCGTAAAAATTTTTCGGCACTGGCTGGACTTCGAGCTCGTTCCGGAAAAACAGTACCTCTAGGTCCGGCAGATTCGCGCCCGTATAAGGCGAAGCCATAACGTTTAAAAAAAAAGTACTTTTCACACCTACGAAAATGGATCATTCGGAATATAATAACTCACATTTGCCATGGCAAACCTAAGTTATCGTATTTTTTATGATTCATTTTCGCACCTAGTAATAAGTCGTTATCGCACCACACACCCCTCGGCTTAGGCCCCGGCCGCGACCACACAAAGAAATGAACACTAACACTAAAACATATGTATATATGTTGAAAACAGTATTTTATTTCCCCAAATGTATATACACAATACAAAATAAAAAAGATGATTATATATCGTTGAAACGTAAGGTTTTCTTTTTTTACAAAATCTCTCGTATCCTGTAGGAATCACAGGTGCGACAATCGCTCCTGCCGTTCGGTCCACCATTCGTATAACTTGCAGACATTCTCCATCGCGCAGTTTCTCGTATGACGTGAGCAGCAAAAAGGCCTGACCGCGGTCAGCGTCCGCAGACTACCGATGTCCTCGTAATCGGCATCGATCGTCTCGATCGTGACATCAACGTCGACCGTGTCCCCGATGAGCTCTCGCAGCCATTTCTTTTTCTCCTCTCCCTTCACGTACACAATCAGGGCGAAAGAGGAAAAGGAAGAAAAGACTTCCTCAACTTCAAGCTTCCCGCACACGGCTCTCGGATGATTGTCTTAGCCTGACAGTACTCCGTGTCGCCGTCGTTCTATCCAAGACCGTGGTAATTCTGCATCAGCCACCTTGCTTGAGTTTTTTCCGCTCTCGTCATGATGTTCCAGACCCTCGGTGGATAGAAAACATGATGTGTAAGCACGGTCCCTTTTCTGAATACCGCAACCTCTTTAACCACAAACTTTTCGCCAACAATAAATCCTTGTAAATCAGAGAATGTCGGTACGTCCGACATAGTTGCGATATCATGAGCAACTGATAAATGAATTTCTTGTCGCTACACAATCCTGCGCACGATGTTAGTCAGCGGATTATATTCCACCACACGGTCGTGAATAATAAGACAGTAAGCCGTTGTATTAGGTTCTATATTGCGTTTACACTCAAACTCTATACGAACGTCCATGGTTGCGCTTTTCATCGATTCGTTCTGTCGGAAACAGTCCATCACCACGAACGGGCCTCATTCCTTGAAAAGGGTCAGCGACAGGAGTAATTTATTGATATCGTTCAACATGACGTGTGGCATTCTTCATTACAGCTTCGATAGAGTGATCTTGGGATGATCCTTGTTATGATCCGGCGTCGTCACGATACAATTGGCGTCGTTCCGCGAACGTATGAGAATAAGTTCGTGTCGCGCGTTTATCATCACGCGCCTATAATCCTCGCAAAAACCGAGAAGCGTGTCGAGAGGTACGCAAAAGTTAAATTTGCCGATTCTGGTTCTCGTAACGCCATCCAGCGTTCTGCAGTTTTTTGCCTCTCTCGGCGGTCAGCGACACGATGTTCTTAATCGAGCTGGTTATTCCGACGTTTCTGTTCCTGTCAATCTCAACGCCATTGACCTCGTATCGAATCTCGTCGAACATAAACGCCACGCAGTTGTTATCCATTCGCGACTCCGAGGTATTTGGCTCAATGTCGTCGAAAAACGTCCCCTCGACGTAGAGAAAACACTCGCAGGGTAACGTGTACAGATCCTGCTGCTGTATCGGTATGCGTATCTCGTCACTGTATCCGAGCGTGGTGTTGGCGTACGGATTATACGTGTGTTTCAATCTTGACAATGCATTCGTCGAAGATTGGTTCACCACCGATGCTCAATATGTCAGCCATGACGATTGTTTCGCACAACGAAACCCAAAGATCCCAGAAAAGCAACGTTCTCGATGCTCAGCTCGTTCCTCTTTTTCAATAACGTTGGTGGCTCAACGACAGCAAATGCGCTCTTACTTTCTCTCGCGAACGACTCGTTCAGAACAAGCATCTTTCACACACACACATATATATCTATCCTCTGCGTCGCACGTGCAGTCGAAGCGTTATCTCCTCGCCGCGAAAATCGATCGGTCGCCCGTTCTGATCCACCACGCGCACCGTTATGTCGGTGACACTCCGCGCGATGATCGGGAGATAAATGATCTGCGTCGGAGTCTCCGACAGTTTACATCCCGGTGGAACGTTCGGCGCGAATTCGTGTATCGTGTGCACAAGCCTACCGTTGCTGTAAGCCCCCGTGGTAAGATTGCATTTCACGCGAATGATGTTTACGTCCATCTTTGTCGGCTCGTCGGACGCATACCACCTGTTTGGCTTGAGTACGCGATTTGTCGAAAAACCCAGCAGAGAACCGATGTTGTTCGGTTTGGTAAAGTTTACTCTGTGGGCGCACTTAATCTCACTTCTCATAGTGTTCTCGTTGGCGCGAAGAATTATCGAACGTTCATCCCCCTTCTCTTCCTCGTTATCATATATGTAATCCTGGTCGTTACTGCCCTCGCTCGGATACATGTCGTGCGTAGCCGTCGACGGTTCCGCGCCGATGAACACTTGTCGTGGTAATTATGCATAAAAGGGGCATCCTCTCCGATTTGTTTGTTATTTTAGTATGTTGTTGGGGATGTCTTCCCGAGTCATTTCATATATATATATATAAGGGTCGGACTCAAATAGCTTCGGAGATACAAGCTGAGAAAGGAGGTATTTATGCATAAAAGCGACTCCCTCTCCGATCTGGTTTATTTTTTAATATGTTGTTGTGGATGTTTTACCAAGTCATTTTATATATATATACAAGGGCCGGACTTAAATAGTTTCGGAAATACAGGCTGAGAAAAGATAAAAATAATAAATACAAAAATAAACGTTTAATGATGATTTATTGAATACTATCATTAGGAATCTAAAGGATTTCAACCAAGTGTGTTCTTTGTATGTGCTTCAACTTACAAAGCACATACTTGTAAAGCGCGTCACTAACCTATAGGTTAGTGGCGCGCTTTATAAGTATGTGCTTTGTATGTGCTTCAACTTAGAAAGCACATATTTGTTAAAGCAGAGAACAGGTGGTATATGAAAAGTACATATTTATATGTACGATGAATAGTTGGTATATAAATACCCATCCCTGCATGCGGAGAAGTGCGGCAGTCCCTGTGTAGTACAGCCTGTTTGTTTATGTTTTCAAAGTGGCTCTATTGGTTTGTTTTCGATCGGATTACCGCATTCTTTGATGCAATGGCTGAAATCTTTCAGATTCCTAATGATAGTGTTGAATAAATCATTATTAAACGTTTATTTTTGTATTTATTATTTTTATCCTTTCTCAGCCTGTATCTCCGAAGCTATTTAAGTCCGACCCTTATATATATATATGAAATGACTCGGGAAGACATCCCCAACAACATATTAAAAAATCAAGCAAATCGGAGAGGATGCCCCTTTTATGCATAATTACCCTTGTCGTTTTCAGAGAATAGCGGCTCTTAGATATCTGCCTATGGTGCGCAGTTCATACGATACCTCGGGAATCGTGATTGTCTCGTCGTTTTTGTCGAAATAAAATTTATTGTTCGTAGAGTTGACGTTCGGTATCGTGTTGTACGTTTCGAAATTCGCGAGACCCAGCTCGTAATCACCGTCGCTCAGATCCAGAGCGGGAAAGTAGCTCGCCGCGAGAACGCTGCTTCTCCCGGTGAACGTAAGTGTCAATGACATGACAACGAACAATCGCCTATTCGGCAAAGCGTCTCCAATCGATCTCTCGAAGAAACCGCATACACAGCTGACCGCAGATATTTCGATCGAACGTCTGATACGGACGATAGTTGTACACGATATTCACCTCGCTTCCGAGATATCGCACGAGTTCCCACGGTGGACGAAGGTTACCGAAACCGTCGAAGTAAATCGCATTTTTTCCTCTCTTGGCGTAGGCGACCCAGTGCGTGCCCGAACCAGCGGCGTTGTCAAGATTTACAATACCGCTCTCATCGTGATGCACTGTCGTCGGCAGCGCGTCACGCATAAACACGCCTCTGAAGAAGGATATGCGCAAACGGCGCGCGGAGCGACTCAATTGCTCGTTCGTCGTAAAACCAGACAACGGTAGATCAAGTGCGGTTAGCGTTTCCTTCCACGAGATTTTTTTTATATCTTAACGACGACGGTTTTCTTCTGATTGTCCTCGCGCCGCCACCGCTACGTTTATACGGCGTGAGATACAATCCACGACCTTCTGTCGCTTGATTGTGACGCTGTAACTCCTCGAGTTGACGTCGGGCAGCCTTGCTGTCATTCATCGTTTTCGCTACACCGGCCGCTTCACCGATCAGAGATCCGAGCATTCCCAGCATCGGCAAAGTGGTAAAGAGCCTCCGCGTTTCGCCGCGGGAAGTACCCTCCTCCTTTTCGTCCTCGCCGCGGTCTTTCTCCTCCTCGTTCTTCGCGCGCTCATACCCATACCTAACCTTGTTTTTGCTTTCATGGCAGCCCATATGGCGGTCGCAGCGGCTTTTTCGCCGAGAGTCGAGTCACTCGCTGTTACGCGCTCGCGCGCTCTCTGAGCGATCGCTAGATCAGCTGCGGGTCGATCAACGAGATCGTTGCTTCGCGAATAAACAATGTTGTGCTCGCGACACGCTGCGTCCAACGAATTAACACTTCGATCTCCGCGCGCTAGCCGCTTCGCGAGACGGGTACCGGGTCCGCAGAACTGATAGCCATGTACATGTAGCTCGAAAGAAAGAGCATTTATCGCCTTGTTTAAGGGAATCCTGCAGCCCAATGTTTTACCGACATATCGCATTAGAAGAAATCTTTGAATTGGCTCTACAGAATCGCAAAATTATTTTATAGAATTAAAGTACGCGCAAAAATCTAGCGCGCAGCGGTCGAGTTTGTATTAAAAACGAAAAAAAATTAAAAATCTTACTTATTTTTGAAACGTAGAATTGTCACCTGATAACAATATTTGATTAATACAAAAACAATGCAGTTTATATACATATACAAAATGAGATAGAGGCGCGCTAGGGAAAACATGTAACAATAATACCGTGCAAGTAGAACTAAGATTCGAAGCCTAAAAAAAAAGAATTTCTCTAATTGCATTTTATGAATGCAATGTTGGTTATTGTAGGTACTATCCTTGTCTAGATCATTGTCTGTACAAGGACAGATATAGGTCGGTAACATAGAAAACGAGTGTGTGCGCGCGCGCGCGCGATACGAACGAAATGCGATTCGTGCAACAACCGCTGACAATAGGAGTGTCAAATCTCGACCGCAAAACGCGACTGACATCGGGCGGAGCGGTCCGAAAGGCGCAAAGACACGGCCCGCTGTTACCGAGCGCGATACGCTGCATCATCTGTGGCCCCTCCAATTGCGGCAAGACGAACGATCTAATGAGTTTGCTAGAGAGTCCGGTAAGTTTACAGAATAACTAACACAGCTCGGATTACTTTGACCTTGACATATGTTGTCAAGGACATGATTCTGAGTAACTTTTCCTTATAACTTAATCGGCGGTCGCTACTTATTAAAAAGTTATCAACAAATAAAGATTGAGAAATACAGCACTTATTTTGAATCGCTTGACTTTCGATGATGAATATGTCGTACTCACATGGTGTACACACACACACACACACGCGGGGGGGGGGGTTGCAAGGAGGAACTTTCGGCCCCCCCTCCCGCACTCCCTCCGCCGCGCCGGTAGGCAGAGTGAATCTCGCTTTGAAACTTACAAAGTACAAGATAAGTTGTAAAGCGAGGTTCACTCTGCCTACCGGCGGAGGGGGTGCGGGAGGGGGGGCCAAAGGCCCCCCTTGCACCCCCCCGCGTGTGTGTGTGTGTGTACACCATGTGGCTGCGACATATTCATCATCGAAAGTCAAGTAAAGTAAATGTGCAGAATAGTGGCCTCCTCACCGATTTCATTGAACTTAGGCTAAATCGACGCGTTTTTGCACAAAACGACCGAATCTGGCAGAAAAAAGTGTCGCTCTGCCCCGCGAAGCGAGATATTAACAGTTAAAGTTGACGACTATCAGGTTATGAGACCTGTCATACCGACAAGATGTAGCGACTTTATATAGGTTAGTGACGCGCTTTAAAAGTATTTAACTGTTTAAAGCGCGTCACTAACCTATATACGACTATTCATCGTACATATAAATATGTACTTTTTATATACCAACTGTTCACTGCTTTAACAAATTATTTCAAAATAACTACTGTATTTGTTAAACTTTATTTGTTAATAACTTTTTAATAAGTAACGACCACCGATTAAGTTATAAGGAAAAGTTATTCAAAATCATGTCTTTGACAACATATGTCAAGGTCAAAGTAATCCGAGCTGTGTTAGTTATTCTGTATAATTACCGAGAGTCCGCACGGGGTGCGTTTCGAGAACGTGTACGTGTACTCGAAATCCTTGCAGCAGCCAAAGTATCGATATCTCGAAAAGCTACTCGAATCGATAGACGAGATTGGTTATCATGCGTTCACTGATAATCGTGACGTCATACCACCAAGCGAGGCCCTACCCGATTCGATATTCGTGTTCGATGACGTGATCTGCGACCGACAAGACGCGATCAAAGAATACTTTGCAATGGGTCGACATTCGGATGTCGATTGTTTCTATCTCTGTCAGACGTACGCCAAGATACCAAAACATCTCATACGCGAGAACGCGAATCTGCTAATCCTGTTCAGACAAGACGGTACCAATTTGAAACACGTGTACAACGATCACGTGAACATCGATATGCCGTATGAGGATTTTTGCGCATTATGTCGCGAATGTTGGCAACGCAAATATGGCTTCCTAGTAATAGACAAAGATAGCGCGCTACGCAACGGCAGATACAGACGTGGCTTCAACGTCTTCGCCGTGCTGTAGATCGATCAGTCGGGGAACGATGAGCGGCGCGAAGATAACCTCGAAGGACACCGCCGAGCGGAAGAGAACCGCGAAAGAGATTGCCAAGACGCGCGGCTCAATTCGCAGAAAATACAGAGCGTTGAAAACCGGCAAGATAGAAAGAGAGATCGCTCTCAAGAGGCAATTCAAGCCGATCGTCGACCCGCTGAAGCAGATCGCCGAACGCGGAGGCGAGCCCGAGGACGACGGCGACTCGAGAGGTATCATCGTTAAGAAAAAGCGCGAGGAGAGCGACGACGATGGAGAAATCGCGCGGCAAACGAAGCCTAAGAAGAAACGATCGAGCGCCGCGTCGGACATGCTTGCGATTCGTTCCACGCCTCTGGAACCGCGGAGATTGTCGAGCGTCGCGTCGGACACGCTCGCGATTCGATCCAGCAAGCACGGGAGAGGTTCACTGGCGCACAGTACAATTGCACACCGTGCTATTAGACACAAAAAATTGCGCACCGTTCGATTGGACACGGTTCGATTGGACACCGTTCGATTGGACACGGTTCGATTGGACACGGTTCAATTGCGCACAGTTCTATTGCGCACAGTTCTATTGCGCACAGTTTTATTGCGCACAGTATTATTGCGCACAGTTCTATTGCGCACCGTTCAATCGCGCACCATTCAATTGCGCACCGTTCAATTGCACACCGTTCAATTGCGCACAGTTCTCATAAAGCGAGGTCCACCCAGCCTACCGGCGGAGGGGGTGCGGGAGGGGGGGCCGAAGGCCCCCCTTGCACCCCCGCGCGTGTGTGTGTGTGTATGTGTACACCATGTGCGTAATAGAACATGTGCGCGATTGAACGGTGCGCGATTGAACAGTGCGCGATTGAACGGTGCGCAATAGAACTGTGCGCAATAGAACTGTGCGCAATAGAACCGTGCGCAATTGAACCGTGTCCAATCAAACCGTGTCCAATCAAACGGTGTCTAATCGAACCGTGTCCAATCAAACCGTGTCCAATCGAACCGTGTCTAATAGAACGGTGCCCAATTCTTTGTGTCTAATAGCACGGTGTGCAATTGCAACGTGTCCAATTGTACTGTGCGCAACTGAAGGCTTCTCTCCAGCAACGCCTCTGGAATCGCAAAAGTTGTCGCTGAGGGAGGAGGATGTCTTCCAGTCGCCGCAGCCTTCTCTCGAAACGTCCTTCAGAGAAACTCTGCAAACGCCGGAGGATCTGTGAAAGAGTCAATTAGGACCCTTAGGGAAGAATTACGTGGACGCTCTTTTCTTCGGCGGGGACACGATCGATCACGTTTACGGCGTGTACGTCACGAACGATGGCCCGATGCTCGGCGACAAACGGTTCGAGATGCTCGCGGACAATTCCGTGATTGTGGACGGGGTGACGTACAAGGGCACGCCCGGCTTGTACGAATTGATCTTCAAGAGACACCCCGATGACGCAATCTACACCAAGGATGACGTGCACAAATATAAAAGTCTACTGTTGGCGACGAACGCTCATAAACGCGGTCATAAAGCTGAGAATCCTATCAAGGGTAGCAAGGGGCACAAGTACCTATACATCATCGCTCCGCTCGTGACCCGCGCCAGAATTGGCAGCGCTAGAAAGGGCGTCGGCGTTACCAACCTACCGTCGACCATGAGATTGAATCACAACAAGATAGATTACGTTCACTGGGACAATCCCAACGAATTGGTCAATCGTCTTCGATTGCTCGACGCCTCGCATCGAGCTGGCAAGAACGCTCACGACAATAAGATCGTCTCGATAATCGAGGAGCTTCGCGAAGCAGGATTGGTTATAAATTGAAGCGCCACGTCGAACGCAACAGCAATACGATTTTCGAACGCGACTGACGCGATGTCGGTGAACAAGTTTTGAATGTCTCTGGAGAGAGACGACGGAAGGTCGCGAGCATTGACAGTCGAATCTCTGCGAAGCTACGTGCGCGACAGCGCGCTCTGCCTGAACGACGATTCCTACGACGCGAGGGAGTGCAAGATACGACGTCTAGCCGCACCGGAAGTCGACACCGATGCGACGAACAAGAGCTACGTCGAGCTGGCGCTTCAAAATCTGCGAAACGATATCGAGAAGTTTCGCGAGAACACCGCGAGCTCGCTCTCAACGGTGAAGAACGAGATGGACAAAATCGTGACCGACAAACTGAACGGATTTCAAGAGACATTAAAAAACTTTCAAAACGACGTCAAAGAATTGACGAGTAAAAAAACGGTGACGCAAGAATAGTTCGACAAGACGGTGAAAAGAATAACAGAGGGCATTCGCAAGCAAACAGAGGACATTCGCAAGCTAACGGAGGACATTCGCAACGTCCGCGAGTTTAAAAAGGTGACGAGCGATCGCGACGTGGAACAGGCAAGACTGCGCGAAATCGTTGGTCTTCTCGACTCTGGCAATAAGAACTCTTCCTCCTCGACGTAGTCGGAGTACGCGTGGATTTACCGCTATCGTTTTTTTTTTAATCAAGAAAAAAAAAAGAGCGTGATAATGAGCGCCGAGAAACGAAGACTCGTGAAGGAACTGCACGCGCCGGCTCGAAAAAACTTTCCGCGGCGTCGCGTCGTGGTGCGCGGCTATGACGATCTGTGGCAGGCCGACATGGTGGAGATGCGTCTCTACGCGCAGCAAAACAAAGGCTACAACTACATATTGGCGGTCATGCTGAGTAAATACGCATGGGCGTTACCGCTCAAGAGCAAGAATGGAAAAGAGATGGCCGCGGCGCTATCCAAGATATTTCGCGAGAGCGCGCGATTCCCGAAGAATCTGCAAACGGACAAAAGAAAGGAGTTCTACAATGCTGACGTGCGCGAGATTCTAAAAAAACGCGACGTGAATCATTACTCAACGTACTCAGTGATGAAAGCGTCAGTAGTGGAGAGATTCAATCGCACACTCAAAGAGAACATGTGGAAACTCTTCACGCTTAACGGATTGTACGCATGGGCCAACGCGTTACCGAGTTTGCTGTCAAATTACAACCACCATCGACATCGAACAATCGGAATGCGACCAGCGGACGTGACACCCGCTGTCGCCAAGAGACTTCTATCCACGGTGTACAGTCGCACGAAGATCGCCGCTCCGGCGAAATTTAAAGTAAACGATCCGGTACGCATAAGCAAATTCAAGACGATATTCGAGAAGGGCTACACCCCCAACTGGACCACCGAGATCTTTCGCGTCGCCAAGGTACAACGGACCAATCCCTTGACGTATCTGCTAAAAGATTACCGTAAAGAAACGATAGCCGGAGGATTCTACAAGTACGAGTTGCTCCGAGTATTCAATTCCGATGTCTACCTCGTGGAGAAAATGCTGCGCAAGCGGGATAACCAAGTGTACGTGAAATGGTTGGGAATGGACAGTTCACACAATTCCTGGATAAACAAGACAGCTGTATTGTAGTATATTTTATACTTTTATATATTTTATATATTTTTATAATAGAAATAAAACGTGTACATATTGCGATATACATATATTTTTGAAGTAAAACTTCTTAGGGCACGGGGGGTGATACGAACCGGAAGCGTCACGGAAGTCCGTCACTGAATTCGCGTTACGGAAGTCGCGTTATGGAAGTCCGTCACGAAAAGTCGAACCTTCTACGGGAGTAATCCGGAGCGTCGCGTTACGCGTTCGCGTTATGGAAGTCCGTCACAAAAAGTCGAACCTTCTACGGGAGTGATTCGGAGCGTCGCGTTACGCGTTCGCGTTATGAAAGTCCGTCGCGAAAAGTCAAAAACTTCCATGGGCGTGATTCGGCGCGAAAGCGTTACGTTAATTCACAAGTTAAATTTTAATTATAAATTACAGGCGATGCAATTCACAAATAAATAAAAATTAATTTGTGAATTACACAGGCTTTAATTCACAAATCAATTTTTCACAAATCAATTTTTATATAGTGAATATACACCGTTGACCAAAATATCGGTGTTCTATCTTATGATTGTTCATTTATACGTGTTATTGCGATAAATATTACCACATGCCTCAGTGGTCGAATTGGCACGACGCCTGCACAGAAAGCGGGAAGTTCCAGGTTCGAACCCTAGCTGGGGTAATATATTTTTCACAATAAAAATTAAATTATTTAAAATTAAAATGCTTAAATTAAGCGTTGAGATAAAAGGACCAGAATTTTAGTTAAAATGTCCTGACGATTATGACCGTCAGGAACAATTGCCAGTTACGTCGAAGAAATTTAATATGGTAAAAAAAATATACGTGTGGCCTCCACGCGCGGCAGAAGTGAAACTTCTTAGCTGTGAGGAATAGGATAGTATCTCGTTTATAGTATCTGTTCAAAAGATAGCGCGCATCGAGCGGTTTTCCGGCTAGCGACAGCGACCGCGAAGAGCCGTGCACGGCGAGGGGGGCCGAGCCCGATCGGTTTTTGTTTTCCCGGGTCCGCGCTCGCAACACGACGCTGGTAGCAACGGGAAGAATTGCGTAGTCGGTCAAGTATAGCGGTAGCGACAGCACGCGAAGTACAGACTCTCGTTTTCCTTGTTCGGGCGTGAGAATTCACGTTCCCTTCGATAGCTCAGTGTTCGGACGTTTTTAAGATACCTCGGTAGTACGTTGCAGTGAACATTGTATTAATCTGCTCGGACAGTATTAATTACGAAGTATTCTCGCGGAAAACGGTGAGCGATATACGACGAACGAGCGTGGTGCGCGCCGGCCGGCGAGGCCGCACGTTATTTCCCCGTGTCTGCAGCGACACGTGCGCGAATCTCCTGCACATTCAACGAGCCTCTGGTCACGCCTATCTTCGAGGAAGCGAGCCGTCCGCGCCCACCTGCAGTTTCCTGAAAAGCTGCCCTGCATGGTTCCTGTTGTGCGACAGACTCGGTGTCCGGTCATCCCAACAACAGATCGTCGAAAGCTAAGTCCTACATTTCGATCTTGTCCGCGTTTACGGACAAGCGTGTACCACGCATTCGTACGTTGAAGTGATATCCGAGTTAACGGATACGCGTGTACCACGCATTCATGTGCTCATTCGAGCTCATCATAACGTGAGGTGAATTTCCTCCCCGCTAATCGTATCGTTATTATTTGACTAGAGTCATTAGTTTTACAATTGCGATTGGGAAGTGAAGTTACGCGAGTGATCTGTTTCTTTTCGTGTAACCGGGTAGATACGGGCAGAGTTTCGAGCGTTTCGGCTGCCACACGATATTCGACAGTCCACGGTTTTTTCATATGTTTATCGATCGCGGCTTCCGCGTGGAATCGGTCTACCCCCCTCACCGCGTGAATTCTTATCTCGTTTACAGGGATAACGTGTATGCGTCTTACTTTTCAGTATCCCCGTTTGTGCGTATTCTCCATTCAGTTCAAATCTATCAACATTGCTGATACTATCGAATTACGGTTGCGTGTAGTTTCCACTCTATACGGATTTACGATAAACGTCGTTTGCGACGAGTCTTGCGTCGACTCAATTAAATTTAGATAGTTGTAGTACATTCCTTTATATTAATCAATTTGTTTCACGTACATTTCCTTCTGCTGTTCAATACTCTCTCGCTTATATCTATAACGAGATCGCTAAGCATTTCACGTTACGTATGTCATGCGATCTTATATCCGTCTATTGTGACTGACGGCATTTTTCCTTTTTTATTATAATACAGTATTATTTCTATCTTTAGGTTTAAGTATGACATTTGCATTTTCTATATATTTTAATGTGTGTTTTATTGTGGTATTGCTTCAAGTATAATATGTGCCATAATCTTTATGTTTACAAAAGTGAGTTGTCAGCATAAATTCCCTTTTTATTATACATCACATTTCAGAATTCTATTTTTGTATTCCCCTCCCCCATTGCACGAGCTGTCGTCAGTGATTGAGATAACTATATACCTGACCCCCGGTTGCTAATTCAAATCCATACAGTCCGCCTTTACATACATTCTAAACAGTATCTGAATTAATGCCTATGTAATTCAGAAATCAAATTTTAATTTTAAATTAAAGCGGATGCAATTCACAAATAAAAATTGATTCGTGTATTGAAAGTTGTATAACTTACAAATCAAATTTTAATTATAAAAGTGAAGTTTCAGGTTATGAGAAAAATTTGTCATGTATAATTATATGTATATAAATGTAACAGTTGGCAACAGTTGGCCCATATATAATTATATATGAGCAAATTTTTCTCATAACCTGAAACTTCACTTTTATAATTAAAATTTGATTTGTGAGTTATACAGGTTTCAATACACGAATCAATTTTTATTTGTGAATTGCATCCGTTTTAATTTATAATTAAAATTTGATTTCTGAATTACATAGGCATTAATTCAGATACTATAAACGAAATACTATCCTATTCCTCACAGCTAAGAAGTTTCACTTTTGCCGCGCGTGGAGGCCACACGTATATTTTTTTTTCTCTCATTTGCGCCGATATATTACATATGCAGTTGTTCAAAACTGATCCCTGCCTTTATGTAATAAACGCAAAAAACAATACCGCGCTCCATTTATTCTTACATTATGTTAATGTTATATAAATCTGTTAAACCCAATGTAGCACAACCAGCACAATTGGCACCTATTTTAAGTTATAAAATCTGGTTAAAAAATGTAGGACCGCATGTACGAAAAAATTAGTTTTTGTCTTGCTTATAACTATCTTAACACTAGCTGTTCCTTATGTGTAAAATTTGTTAAACTATAAAATGTCATATTTATGAAAAAAATTGTAATGTACATTCTGTTGATTCGACTGTTGCTACAAGCGAGACAACGAGACAAAGTAACCCCTTGGAAACATAAAACCATCTCGCTGGGGTACAAACGTCGATTGTAAAAAACAAATTTGTCAGAAAAGACGTTTGTACCCCAGCGAGATGATTTTATTAAAATTTTGATAATAAAAAAATGTGAATCGTGTAACCGGATAAATTCAAATATACGTAAAAATTATCGTGACAAGCGCGAGACAAATTAGCTTCGGGAAACACAAACCAAAGAAAAAAATGAAAAAAGTTCCTAATTCGATGTAATCGCAAAACCATGGATATTGAGCGAATTGCAATACGCGATGTATCTTTGTAACGCGAAGGCCGTGGCGCATGCATTTCTGAAGGTTGCGATAGTGTATGACATAGCGCTTCTTATCGTACACAGTCGCGTAGAGCTTGACGGGATAACAAACCGAAAAAATGAAAAATTCCTGATTGAAAATGACAAACCGAAACAAAAGTGAAAAATTCATGGTTGAAGATGAGAGCTACACCACGTTGTATCTAAAAACCTTCTTTGGTTCTTTGTCTCCCGAGGCTATTTGAACATTTTATTACAATAAATTTTTTATTTAAAAACGCATTGAAAACAACGTAGTTCTTCCCCTATATTTCAAATATTATTTACCGCCATAAAGGCTGCGTAGTTCTCCCACCAAAGGTTAATATAATATAATATGTGATAAAAGGATAAAGCAAGAAAATATATATTATACGCATAAGAATGTCTCGCACGTTTATTCTTTGCACGATCCCCTCCATTTCCCTCACTATGATATTCTGTAATGTCCCCACGGTAGAGTGTTGAAGGAACCAGGCACAACGCATCGTTTGTCGTCGTGGGGACTAAGAGATAGCTTCATCTCGGACACGGTGTACACCTCGTGCAGCTTCGAGCGCACGCACGACTGACGTCGCGACTGCTCCGTCACGTCGAGCAGACACTGCATGTAATCATCGAACGTTATCATTCTCGCAACCACATTCCTCTTTACACCCTTTATCCTCTTAGTGTCGTTTTTACCCATCACCTTCAGAGCGTACATCTTCGCTTTAAGCCCTACGAACTCAGTCATTATCTCACCGTTGTTTTCATCTTTCATTAGGGCGGGTATTTTCTTGTTCGCGCCCGGCATACCGTACGCATTGCCCTCGGGATAGTCACTCGTATCAAATCTCGCAATATTGCGCCTGATATTCTCGTACGCGTCGTCGCATTGTAGGGGATATATCAAGCTATCGGTGTCCGTGTACATTAGTTTAGATTTGTCGCAATACAACGGCACCATGTAATTATAATAAAATTTATACACAAGCATTTTAGATATCTCTAGAATGCACATGCCCACGTAGATCGGTTTGTTGAATTTCACCTCGAGCTTGCGTAGCTCGACGGACATCAAATCCTCCGAGAAAACGCTTCTACTGTGAAAATTTGGTTTTGCGATCATTACCTCCGCGCCATATATCCCATCCCAGCGCGTGACGAGGCGCACATCGACGTGCTCGCGCACGTTCTCCATTGTTTTTCCGAATACCGCGTTGTTCATCAGTTTATACATATTTTTCTCAAACTCGTTGTTCGCGACAGTTCTAAATCCCGTGTTAAGCTCTATATAACTGCGAAGCCACGGAGATTGCGCGAATCGCAACACGCGATGAATCTTTGTTACGCGCAACCCATATCGCACGCATTGCTGCAAATTTCGATAATGCACCACGTAACGCGACTTGTCATAGAGCGTGGCCAAAAGTTTATCGTACCGTTTTTCGGGAAACTTGTCACGCGTTGGGCAAAACGGAAGATCCGCGTGGGCGTCATGAAGCTCCCGCGGATACGCGAGGTCAATCTCTAGGATGTAATCGATAGACGAGTCCGACATCACGGACATATCGTTAAAGCTTTCAGGATCATCAATCCATCGAAGGTCCGCATAGGGTAAGGGCTCGCACATCGCCCAGCCGTACAGATTGTTCACGTCGAAATACATAAGCTATGTCGACGGTTCTGACGAATCGTACGACGGCATGTACTTGTTGTTGGCTCTCGCGTGTCTGTTCGAGCATTGACTAAGACCGCCGCGGATACCGCGCTCCACGAACAGCACCATATCAATATCGGTAAACAGTTCGAATCGAACACCCGTGTGCTTCAACATAGCGTCCCACGTATACCCCGGTAGAGTGAAATAGTGCGTGGGATCCAATCCGTAACTTTCGACGCAGTTGTTGCGAAAATTTTTAAAAATATCCGCCAGAAGCAATACATCCGTCTTAAGATACAGATCGCTGTACTCGCTAAGATCATTCACACGAAAACGACGCCAAACGTTCAACGCGTGCTCGTAATCATTATCGCTCGCGACATCGCCGGACAGCGAACTGTAGAAGGCTGCGCGCGGTGGCAGCTCAGTCTCCGACAGTTTATCGACGCTGTCGACATACTCGTACGGAAAGACGCCCTTCCGCGTAAGCAAATCGAAATCGTCCGCACTGATTTCCCAAAACTCTGACCGCGTAATCCTCAGCTTGGACTTGTCGAGATACGATGCTAATTTCTCGAGACTAGTACTAAGAAACCGGAACGAATCCACGAATCGTAACCTAACGCAATTCCCCCAATTATCGTGCTTCGTCTCTTTAACGTTCTTCGTAAACGATATGTACGTCTCCTTGTTGATCGGCAGCAAGTCGACACGACCCTCGAAACTGTTGGCTATGTTTTTGATAATAAAATGAGCATCGTAACCCGACAGATTGTGAAAAAACACAGGAATAACGAACGAATCTTTGTAATTCAAATTGCAAGACGAATTTGCGGGACCTCTGTACCGCCCGGTCAAATGACAGTGATTGCGCATACGAAAATCATCCGGTTGAAAGAGTTTGCTGCATATGTGACAACGCGTCGCGCTCCAAAATTCTCTTCTCTCTTCCGACGTGAGCTCCGCCATGATCACTTTTCTACAGAGTATCGTTTTCACATGATGCGCGAGATCGTTGAGCTCGCATACGAACCACGACACGCAATCCTTGCCGCGAGCGATCTGTACATAGATAAACTTTTGCTGTACGCGCAACACGTAATACCCGACGCTGAACGGTTTGTGATGCTGATATATATAAGTCGCGTCGGATATCGTTTGATGATCCGTTTCCTTCCTCTTCTCCAGCACGCATTCAAGGTCAGCGTACACCACGAAGGGAAGTCGCTCTTTTCTGCTGTAATTCTGAAAAACCAGCAACTTTTCGTCGTCGCTTGGAAGAAGAATGGCGCAGTCGTTCATCTTTCCGCAGTCCACACCGTGAGCAATCAATCTCTCGTTCGTACCAAAGTAGTGCAGACAGCTAAAAGATTTAAAAAAACATAGTATACCCTGGTCCGTCATATTCTTTTCCTATCTTTTTTTTTATATATACCGATCGCATATATACTTTTTCGAATTATTCCTGCTCAGCTGAGACAACACCAATCGAGATAGATTCCTTATCCACGCGAAATGACCAACGTTATCGCCGCGTCGCGCATCCTTCAGGTACAACATATTGACGTGACGATCTTTTTTGTCGTCGGTGAGACGCAGAGGAACAATCACTTCGTTCCGCCCGTTCTTCTTCCCCTCTCCCTCGCGGACGGTGAACACGTTTACGGATATATCGTTGAGACGTTTGAATTTGGTGATCCGCCTCAGAGTTATGGGAAACTCGATTCCCTCGAGATTCAATATCGTCGAATAAGGAGGATACTCTCAACATCTTCCCGGATTTTTCTGAACGGGATACAACGCGGCGACAATTGACCGAGCAAAACACGCGTTGTCCATCGACCGCACGTTAACCACCGATCGCGTATGTTTTATCCACAATGGAATCTCCATCCAGCATCCCGCGCACATGGAATTGCACTTGTTAACATTCACCATCAAATTCAATATACGCGACAGCGCCCACCCGCTCTCCCGTTCCTGAAACTCGTCGATAAACATTAGAGTTACGTCGATCACACGACTATCGTACCATTCTAGCAGATCTGACGTGGGAAAAAGCTGATAGTTGCTCGTAGCGATACTCTTGACCGCGGTTTCACCACCCGCGACAAATTCTCCATTGAAAACAGTGTTGACCTTGAGACAACCATGTCTCTCGAGATTGTCGCGCACATGACCGAGCACCATATCTCTCACCTCCTCGAGAAACCGTCGAGGTTCGACGTAATTCTGATTTATCACCGCACCGGTCAGCACGCGTCTATCGAAGGCCGTATCGATCTCCGCCCACGAAAATCCTCTCGACGCTGACGACGACGGCACCGACGACGACGACGAAGACGGCTCATCGAGACCGGCACCCACGTGCGCGAAACGTCGACGCAGATCGTTCCTGACTTCCAGTAATATCGCAATTCGAGTGGCCAGAGAATGGATCCCTCCAGTAGACAATAGACGATAGTCGAGGTCAATCGCGACATTTCTCGCGCATTATCTCAAGGCGCGCGTCACACCGTCGCGACCATGTGCGATACAAATCTACAGAGTCGACGCTCGTCGCGCGTTCGACAAGATCGCGATACTCTTGCTCCTCACGCTTCTCCATGTTCTCTTTGACGCGAGTCACGAGCTATTACGATACCCCCTATGACAACCACAAGGTGCATCCTACACTGTCCAAGGGCATTTCAAATTTTAGCCTTTTACAAATATCCCGACGATACTCGACGCGACTCTTGCCGTTTACCCCCCTTGTGATACGTCTCAGAATTCTACGAAAGTAAATATCCGCGGTAATTATGCAGTAATACGGACCACCCTCCAATGACCTTGACCTTGACATATGTTGTTAAGGTCACCCTCCTGAGTGACCTTCAGAAGTTTTTAGCCGGCGGTCGTTATTCGTTAAAAAGTTATTAACAAAGAGAGGTTACCAAAACACAACATTTAAAGCAGTAAATTGTTGATACATTGAAGTTATTGTTAAAGCAGAGAATACTTTATTATTGGTTAGTGACGCGCTTTAAACAGTTAAATCCTTTTAAAGCGCGTCATCTAACCTATATAGGTCGCTTCAACTTAAAAAGCACATACTTGTAAAGCGCGTCACTAACCTGTAGGTTTTGTCAATAACCAATTATTATTTGCTTTAACAAAGCTTTAATATGCTTTTGCCATGATTAAAGTAGAGAATATTTGTATTCACGCTTTCTAATACATAAAATTGTGTATATACTTTTCAATATACCAACTATTCTCTGCTTTAAATAACTTTCCTTTCAATATACCAACAATTCACTGCTTTAAATAATTTTCCCCACTAAACTTTTTTTGTTTATAACTTTTTAATAAACAATGACCGCCAGCTAAAACGTTCTGAAGGTTACTCAAGATGGTCATCTTGACAACATGTCAAGGTCAAGGTCGTTTATGCCTTTCAATACTCAAAATAACTGCTATATTTGTCAAACTTTTTTTGTTAATAACTTTTTAACGAATAACAATCGCCGGCTAAAAACTTCTGAAGGTCACTCAGGAGGGTGACCTTGACAACATATGTCAAGGTCAAGGTCATTGGAGGGTGGTCCGTATTACTGCATAATTACCATATCCGCTCTGTAACTGCACGCGATCACCGTTTCAATCCACACTTTCTCTCGCGGATGCAGAATTCCAATTTCCCTTCGCAAATGATACGTCGTCAGATTCCATCGACGATTCTCCTTGAACACGTGCTTCCCTAAATTTTCGTTTACGTAATTCGGACTGTCACACCGATTGCACTTGCAACGATCACTACTATCAGTGCTCGACGTCGATAGCGTCTCGAGGCAACGCAAATCACTATCACTGTCGTGATCCTCGCACTCGGAATAGGTGAAACTCAAGAGATCTTTGAAAGCAAAAAGCAAGAAAAAACGACGCTGCCCCGCGCGTATACTACGATATGCGAGCAGCATCGAAAGCGGACACATTTATATACCTAGCCAGCGTCGAATGCAAATCTAAAAAAGGCTGCAATAACATAATTCACAGTCACCACCTCGATTTATGCTCTCTTGCGACATACAATCTGATTACAATCGCGCATTTGTCTTGTCGTAAAACATGCAATAATCTTGGACGATTACGTAATCACACGTGTATGCTCGATGCGACGATTATCATATCGGTGACCACTCGACTGAATTTATTACCGATATGAAAATAATGTGTAGGGAGCAGCACCTCTGCCTCCCTTATCCAGTATTGGTTGGCGCTCTTGCGAGGTCGAGTGTTACGAGGTTGGCAGAACTGCGAGAGAGACCGTTAAGAATATATATATATATTTAGACTCGTAGCGATATTGTTTGCGCTCTGCAATAAAGTGTTCTATTTCCATCGGTAGTCGAGAGTGTAATCATTCCTCAATTTCTCTCATCGATACGTCGGTGGTAGGCCGACACGCGGAGGTCTGATAATCCTCAGCGTAGACAATTCCTACAAATGTGTCGTGCGTGGCGTCATCTGTTGCGCAATGCTAACACTACGCGCCGTGCGTGGCGTCATCTGTTTGCGCGATGCTGACACTACGCGCTACTACTATAGGTCACCCGCGCGGGTGGGTTGGGGAAACCGATGAAGAGCAGGGGAGACGGGGCGCAGGGTAGGAAGCATAATTGCATTGTCTAGCATACGGAGCTTCTTGCAACATACACCGTCGCCCCTGGAAATATCACGGGGGGGTCGGCAGTGCCTCCTTTCTCCCCACTATAGTCTATACCCTCGCCTACCTCTTAAAGCATTAACACCGCCTACCGGCCCCCCATCCCCAACCCCTCGTCGGAGACTTATGCAACACGAAACCCGTCTATCTCGCCTACTGCGGCGCCCCACCGATTGAAGAGGAGGACACCACACAGAGACCCAGCTGTCGGCGAGAGAATTACGGCCCACCCGTTAGAAGCTCGGGGGGAGGCCCGACGAAGCGACGTGCGAGGCGGCGGGACCGGAGGATGCGAGGAATTCCACGCGGGCCTGGCAGGGGCTGTCGCGGGTACCGTCGCGAGGACGCACCGCGCCCGGAGCACGAAAAATTGCGATCCGCTGACGCCAAAAATTAAGCTGTCGGATCCAGAGGTGGAGGATCGTCGGCAGGAGTAGCGGAAAGGCGGTCCCCTCTCAGAGAGGATTCGAGGGCAAGATGGGCCCGAGAAAAGGAGCAAGGATGCGAGGCACCCCTCCGACTTACGGCATTGCGTCGCGCGGATCGCGTCAAAGGATCACGCGCGACGTCGATATTGGCCGTGTCAACGCGCAATACGGCCGCGCAACCCCCGCATGAGGACAAGCGGATCGACTTGCGATCGAACGCGACGTCGCTCTTCCTCTTCCGCGCTGTCGGTCGAGCCGAGCAGACGCTCCCGTTGCTGTCGTGCAAGCGTTGTTCTTGTGGTGGAATCCCGAGCCGCAGCCGACCCGAGCGAGCGAGGAGACCGAGCCGGCGAGGACAAGCTACAGGGAACAGCGTGTCGGTGAGGTCGCCCGTTAAGAGTTTGTGAGCAACGATCGGACTGCGAGGGGCCGCGCTCCCCTCGAGTCGATCAAGTTGCGATTGAACCTTATTGCCTGGGGGGTTAAGGTGACGCAACCCCCCCCTGGGGAGGAGGTGGGAGGTTCCCTTTATTATAGCGTTTGACAAGGGAAGTTCAGTGGTGGTACTCTACCTTGTTAACTCTCACCCGTTAGACCCCCAAGGCGGAAAATGTAAAATATTCTAAAAAAATATATATAAATATTTCCACATTTAATCACTTTTTAACCCTTTACGGGTAGTAATTAAAAGTAAATGGGACGGCCTTCGCCCCCCTTCCTGCACCCTGACCCCTTGTGTATATGCGGGGGGTTCCACTTCCAAAAAAAATGAGCTAACCCAACCCGATTTTTGTGTGGGTGGAGAAGTGCGTGCGTGGATGCAGTAGGTTCCATCCCCCTGTGGGGGGGGGGGCTTGCATTAGTGTGCTTACGCAAGGTAGGACGCGTACGCAAGGTAGGACGTTCCATTCACTTGATGTGTAGAATTTATATATTTATTAAATATTCGCCTTACTAAATAGATGAGTCTACAATATACCAAAAATAGATACAGAAAAGATTAGCAAGACCTCTACGCAAGGTAGGGCGTTGCCCCTCTCTCCACAACCACCCTTCCTGCCAGCGCCTGTTTCACATTTTTTTCTACCAGATTAAGTCTTGATTTCGTAATAGATGTTGCTTTTGCAATAGAACAGTGTTATATCAAAGTCGGGGGGCTCCGCCCCCCGGACCCCCCTGGCCAGGGGCTTCGCCTCCTGGACCCCCTTTCGGGGGGCTTCGCCCCCCTGGACCCCCCTTGGGAGCTTCACCTGGATCTCGCTTTACAACTTAGCATGTAGTACGTGTAAGCAAAACTCCCAATGGGGGGTCCAGGGGGGCGAAGCCCCCCGGCGAGGGTAGGGGAGCGGAGCCCCCCGAAAGAGGGTCCAGGGAGGTTCGGGGGAGCCTCGCTTTACAACTTACAAAGTACATACGTAGACAGGGGGCGGGTTCCACACGGTTTGGAGGGGGTGGGAGGGGTGGGTAAAGGCCTCTCCCCACATATACTTTTAATCACTACCCGTAGAGGGTTAAAAAATAATTAAATGTGCAAATATTT
Organism: Harpagoxenus sublaevis; assembly: GCA_030770355.1. Taxonomy (NCBI): domain Eukaryota; kingdom Metazoa; phylum Arthropoda; class Insecta; order Hymenoptera; family Formicidae; genus Harpagoxenus; species Harpagoxenus sublaevis. Next base: position 322,793 of record JASTWR010000194.1, read on the forward strand.
ATTTTATAAATTATTTTACATTTTCCCCCTTGGGGGTCTAACGGGTGAGAGTTAACAAGAGAGAGTACCACCATTGAACTTTTTTTGTCAAGCGCTACAATATAGGGTACCTCCCCTCCCTCCCCCAAGGGGGGGGGGTGGCGTCACCCCAACCGCCTGGGGTTGTCGCTTAGAGTCTTGTCGACTTAAATTTTTGGTTTTGGTGGGCGGTCGACACCAAGCGCGAGGGGCCCCAAACACGGTTATCGAAGGCTTTAGAAAATCAGGGAGCGAGTCTCTGGAGATCCGCGGCCGAGGAAGCGCCGGAGAGCCCCCGACACACCGGGGAACGCGTCGTGTGAGCGATTGCGTTATTCGCGTGTGTAACGTTCTCGCGAGTTCAATTCCGCGTGCGTAAGTGGTGGTAGTGCGACAGTCGTGATCCGCGGGTTTAACTGTTTCGCGTCTAATCGTGCGGAGATTTCTCAGTCTCACTGCTCGACGATTGTCATTCGCAAAGTCCGGCGGTCGTATATCTCGCGTATCGTTGTCCGAAATTGCGACGTTCGATCTCGCGTTCCACGGATTGTTGTCGTGCTGTCGGATATCATCTCGCGGTATGACGTTATTGTACGAGATCCGTTTCGCGTATTATGTCTTGCGTCTTGTGACGAATCGCGCAAATTTCGAGGTTTGCGTTCCGTACTGGAGTAGTGATACTAGGGGGATTCGAACCCAACCTAGGGCGAGGGGGGTAGAGGGGCAGGGGGGTTCCTCGGCGCGGGGTACTCCATACCCGATGGGCGAGGAGTCCGCGGGGGCAAGGGAGGGGGCCAAATGTGGGCGAGGGGGGTAGAGGGGAAGGGGGTTCCGCAGCGCGGGGTACTCCATGCCCGGTAGGCGAGGGGTCCGCGGGGCGAGGGAGGGGAAATGCTGGGCGAGGGGTCCGCGGGGAGTGGTGGGGAATGCTGGGCGAGGGGTCCGCGGGGAGAGGGGAACCGCGTTTTCTGACATCGCGGCGGCCCGCGGGAGAGGGGAAACCGCGCTATGGGTCGCGAGGATGAGGACGCGGAGGCCCGCGGTGAGGAGGGTCCGCGTAATATTATACCGTATCACTCGCGTGCGTCTTCTCGCTCTCGCCCCCACTCGCGACGGCTGCAGATCAGCGTGACATCACCGCGCGCTTGCATATCACGTTCTCTCTCTCTCCCCACTTACCTCTTCGAGGTCTCTCTCATACTCACCCAATCTTCTTTCTCGCGTTCAGAGGTGTGTATTCTCTTCGCGTTCACATATCTCTTAGCGCTCTCTCCATCAGTATTTTTTTTAAAATTATTTTAATTTAATTTAATTTAATTTAATATTTTGAAGATAATTTAATACTCCAGCAGAAATGAAATTATTTTAAACCGACTTTAGTACTTTAGATAATGCAATATTTTTTTAAATATTTTAATAAATATTTATTTTAGAACTAATCTTATAAAATAGATAGCGCAATTTAAGGAATTGGAATAGGGAGAGGTTGAAGAATAATAAATTCACTTTTTTTAAATCATATTATACATTTATTAAGTTTTAAAGTTTATAATACCTAATTATAAAAAGCTGATGATGCAGCGCAATTTGGAATTGGAATAGGGAGAGGTGGAAAAATAATAAATTTACTTTTTACTATAATATATACATTTAATTTTGAAAAGAGTTATACATAATACCTCACGCACGGTGATATTATTTTAAAACATACAACGTAGAACACTCATCCATACTCTCTCAACTTTGCGTAGACTGGCGTAGACTTCAGCGCATTGACAATACAGGTTATGAAATAAATTTTATTAAGAAATTGTGAACGACCATATGCGCGCCTGCACAAAATAGGAAACCCGTCATACTGACCTGTATGTCTCTGCAACACCCTGTACATACGTACATACTGACCTGTATGTCTCTGCAACACCCTGTACATACATACATACTGACCTGTATGTCTCTGCAACACCCTGTACATACGTACATACATCATACATACATACATACATCCATACATACATACATACATACATACATACATACATACATACATACATACATGCATACATACATACATACACACGTAAAGAAAATGTAATTGCATCTTCACATAGGACACATCTAATAACTATGTGGGGAAAAGGGAAAAGAAAATAAAACATTTTAACGTTTATATAATTTATTTCTGAACCTTCATACGAGATACGATGTATGGACAATGGTTCCATGCAAACGTATGTGTTTGATGAAATCATCGCGACATTGATATGAGTATCGTGCCAATGACTCTGCATGCATAATCTCAAATTGAAACTGTATCTAAAACGAACTTTGTCGTCTTGCATGTCCACTGATCATACGTACGTACATACGTACGTACATACATACGTACATACATACATACGTACGTACATACATACATACGTACGTACGTACATACGTTCATACATCATACGTACGTACATCATACATACATACATACATATACATACATACACATACATACATACATACATACATACATACATACATACATACATACATACATACATACATACATACATGCATACATGCATACATGCATACATGCATACATGCATACATGCATACATGCATACATGCATACATGCATACATGCATACATGCATACATGCATACATGCATACATGCATACATGCATACATGCATACATGCATACATGCATACATGCATACATGCATACATGCATACATGCATACATGCATACATGCATACATGCATACATGCATACATGCATACATGCATACATGCATACATGCATACATGCATACATGCATACATGCATACATGCATACATACATGCATGCATGCATACATATATACATACATACATACATACATGCATACATACATACATACATACATACATACATACGTACATACATACATTCGTAAAGCAAATGCAATTGCATATTCACATAGGACACATCTAATAACTATGTGGAAAAAAGGGGAAAGAAAATAAAACATTGAAACGTTTATATAATTAATTTTTAAAAAGATCGTAACTTCTTCTGGCATTGCGACCACCAGTTAAATATTTTAAATACATTTTGTAATGCGCAATTCTTAACATCAAACGTACACCAAACGTACACAAACGTACACAAACGTACACAAACATATATTAAACGTACACAAACGTACATCAAACGTACGCAAACGTATGCAAACGTACATCAAACGTATATACCTATATCATACGTATATCATACGTATATCATACGTATATCATACGTACATTATATGTACTCTCCCACATGTTTTCTCTCTCTCGCTTTCGCTCCTGCTCGCGTTCTTTTTATCTCCTTCATGTCCTCTTTCTCATTCTCATTTGCTTTTATATCCCATATTCGCATTCTCTCTCAGTCCCATTGTCCCACCTATATCTCCTCATATTCTCTTCCCGCTCGCGTCTCCTCCCTCTTTCTCCCGTTCGCGTTCGCGTTCGCGTCTTCTCCCTTGCTCGCCTCCCCGCCTATATCACCCCATTCTCTCTTTTTCTCCCTCCCGCTCGTGTCCTCTCGCTCGCACACCTTCTTACGCGCGGTACGGCTATCATTTGCATCATAATTATTACGTGTTATTGCTACTCCCATTAATTTCAGGATTACTACCACATTCCGTCGGTGTTGAATTTAGAAAAGAAAATATTTACGTTACGCTTGCGAAGATATTTATGTGACAACTTATATTTTAACACAAATTCAAAAATTATTTATTTTATGAATAACGACTAAAACATTTTTTAAGCATTACATGATTTATACATATCGTTAGAATTTGGAAATAGAGGGGAAATGGTAAATGAAAGGTATGTGAAAGAACAAAAGTTTATATCTACATACATATAATGTGAAACATTTATTGAATAATCAAAATTATACAATTTTTGGTTTTTAGATCACCGACATTTTTTTTATTTCTTTACGCGTTTTTTTTTTTCAACAAGTTGAAAACCGTATTAGTAGCATTTAAGTTCTTATGTTTATGCCCACATTTCTTCGGGCTCGTCGATATCATACGGGCGGAGTCCGAACAGCCGAGTCAAATCAAAAATATCATGTGGAGATTGGTAAATATCATCGATTTGGCGGGCCTCTAATGTATCCCGCCACAGATCTTCGAGATCGTATCGGCGTTCCCATCGCTCCGCTTGCACTGATCTCTGATGGTCAATGTTGATAAACCTGTCAATGCGTATGTCTCCATGCCAAAAAGACTGGAAAAAATATAAAATACTATTATATACATGTATATAGTACAAAAATGTAAAAATGTTATACATTTTGTACATAAGTAATCTTACGTTGTACTCGGGGATGGTTCGCAGCCATATTTCATTTCTAATACGGATTTCAGCTATTTGCAGATCCCCGACACAAACCCACTGACAATAAAGAAAATATTAAACCACTATAAGACCACACATATCCATACATCATATAAAGGCGTTGGCACATGAATGACTTTTTGCCATGCGGTAGAGTCGCGTGACAGACCGTGCGCACGAGCAACTTTTGTCGTGCGGCAAAGTCGCTCGTATGCCCGCGCCATAAGAATGTTGTACTTACCCCTACAATAGGATAGGTAACTTTTATGTAACCAAAGATAGGCATCCTTTTAGACAGAGTACAGCTGGGCACTAGTACGATTCTACACTGACTGCAAAAGACTGAGCCCGAGCCCAGTAGCGAATAGTTATCTCGCGAAAGTAGCGAAATCTGACACCTTCATACGAGATACGACATATGGGTAATGGTTTTGACAATTTAGAATCACCGGGAGAAATAGTAACGCACGCGAGTAACGTACGCCGCAAGTACACGCGGAAACTATAAACATATACTTATTACTAGATATACTTAAAAATACTATACTACAATAAGAACAAAACGATTTATTCTCTCTCCCATTCACATCGGCCGCGGGTCCGCGTGACATCATCGCGCGCTTGCACGTTCTCTCTCATACTCACCTAATGTTCGCGTCTTCTCTTTCGCTTTCAGGTGTTCTCTTCGCGAACGCCTACCTATTAGCGTTCTCTCACACGGTATTTAATTTTTAATGTTTTATTAATTTAATACTTTAGATAAGAATCAGTATTTACTGTTTTAAATATTTTTAATTTAATATTTTGGATATAATTTAATACTTTAGCAGAAATAATTAATTTAAATGATAAACCAAATCATGAATCAATATCGATGAACCGATTATAGTTAAAGATAATACATACAAAACTGCAAATCTTACATTAGCGCCGCCGCAAAAGTCAATGACCCAATAATATCATTTTCAAAGACAATGTCCCGATAATTTCATCGAACATGTGCAAAATTGCAAATCATGCATTAGCGCCGATGCACGATTGCTGCGTGCGCTATAGTCCGCGGGGAGGGAAATCACATTTTCGGACGTCGCGGCGGCCCGCGGGGAGAGGGGAACCGCGCTGTGGTTCGCGGGGGATGGGGGTCCGCGCTACGGTCTGCAAGGAGGAGAACGGATGCCACGGTGGTCGTTTGACATCCATGCGTTTATCGATGAGCTTCTTCCACGTGTAATAAAACATCGCGATTTGATTTCCTCGGTTGTCACCAAGGACCAATTCGACAAAGGAGGATTCGTGTGGAGGTTTCAGACTGACGCTGACCCCAATGTCCAAATATTTGTAAGCTGTACGTGTCAATCCGTATCGTCTGTTGAGTATACGCACCGCACGACGCTCCAACGAAGTGCTGTAGAAAAAAGAACAAGATAAGGTTTTAAAATAATAAAATTGGAAAAATTATAAAATAGGAGACTCTATAAATTAAACGAAACTTACTTGTTCTCACTCGATGGAGTTGCAGCTTCGGGAATCGGCACGTAATAATTCATGCGTGCGCCACCACTGTTGCTTCCCGCAGCGGAGTACATTTTTCACTCTCGGTTATGGCAAGTCGATCGTTTGTACAAGCGGCTGATACAAGACTGACCGATCGCATAAAATTAACGGAGCGTATACGCGAAAACACCCTCCCCTTTTTAAAATTGTGACGTGGTGGGAATAATACTTCTAGAACGTATTCTAAGAAAAGTTGTTTATCAAGGTTTTGGGCGAACGTGTTGGGACATGTTTCGCTGCAATAGTCGGTTATGACATCGCTTATTGTCAAGCGAACGTATTGTTTAGGCGGATTAAAGATAAAATATCCTCGATTAAATATCTGAGATAAAAAATGTTTGTCTCGATGATTTAACCGTCGTGGTGTCGCGGTCATGATAATTATTTTTTCTTGCAGACATGCATGATGACGAAAGTCCAATTTAGATACAATTTCAATTTTTGCAGTTTCGCGTAAGTCAATGACATGATATCGTTTTCATGGGCAGTCATCACGTCTCGCGATGACTTTATTAAACGTGTGCAAAACTGCAAAATTCTGCAATTCATAAGTCAAGCGCCGATGTACGGCTGCTGCGGACATGCATGGTGACTAAGTCCACTTTAGATATAATTTCAATTTTTAATATATTCAATACCGGACGAAAGAACGCAAATAGATATATGAATAAGGAAAAACACCTGAGAGCAGGAGAGAAGACGCAAACGGGAGCGGGGAGAGAAAACGAGGAGATATAAGTAAGAAGGTGAGTATGATAGAAAGAACGCGAATACGTGATATAAATGCGAGAGAGAACGTAAATGTGTGTGGAAGAGAGAGAGAAGACGTGAGCGGGAGCGAGAGCTAGAAAGATAAAGATGGGAAATATAAGGTAAATGTCCCTATTTGTGACCATGTAAGATTTTTGCATAAGTTAATAAGAGAGGAAAGTACTCTATAATGATTTAAATCAAAAAACAATTATACCCAACTCAAGATTAATCATTTTTGTATCGAAAAACTTGTTTTATTCAAGTTTTAAACATAATCTAATAAATATAAAAAAAGAAATTGCAGACTATGTATATGTACGCATTAGTGACCGCCTGATTTAATTTTGGCCCTATTAGTGACCCCTCGTCTGACCCGGTTAGTGACCGGTACATTCGTACATTATCCATCGAATGTACCATTTAGTGACCGGCAAATTAATTTTCGATCCTGATGAAATAAAGTTGGATTTTCTCGCTACTTAGAGACTGTGGTTATATTTATCGTCAAATGGCCTCATTAGAATAAAATATTTTATTGTATTTCATAAAGAAATCACTCAATAATTGAATAAGTATAAAGTAAGTATTTTGAAACCGTGGTCACAAATCGGTACAAAACACACGATGAACACACGATGTCCCAATTAGTGACTTAACCTAAAATAATATCGTTTTCTCTAGAGTTTTTCCTTGAGCATACTCGTACAAATGCAACTCACATTCGTCTAGAAGAGTATGGAGATGGATATTAAGTACGTTTTTTTGGAAACAAGCAGCAAAATTTACTGCCACGACTAGTTTTTCTTGAGCCGATCACAAATGAAGACATGCGTGTTTTTGCTGTACCTATCTGTAAAATTCGCCTATATACTCAAAACTACCAACCTTTTCCGGAATACACAAGTAGCACAACACTTATTAATCCTTCACTGATAGTTTTGCGCAGTATTGTTCCTTAACACTTTTTTTTGACGACGTAACAAAGCTGTGACTGTGCCGCGACAAACGCCATAGATCTACTAACGTGACGACAAGCATGCGCTCGATCTGCCACTGATGGCGACACGAGCACCTTATTTCACATTTTCACGAGAATTTGTTAGTTAAATATCATTAAAACCGTATATCAAACCGTAGCTTCTTAATCGCAAAACATGATAAATATTCTTTTCGAAGATGAATTATTTACAACTTCTGATTATTTTAATAAACGTCCGCAAATGGTCACAAATAGGGTCATGGTCACAAATAGGGACATTTACCTTACATGATGTGACATCACGCGGGCTGCAGCGCTCTTGACCCCCTCACCATGGAACCCCTACGTGGTACCCCCTACCCCTACCCGCGGACCACCGTGGCATCCGTTCTCCTCCTTGCAGACCGTAGAGCGGACCCCCATCCCCCGCGAACCATAGCGCGGTTCCCCTCCTCCCGCGGGCCGCCGCGACGTCCGAAAATGTGATTTCCCTCCCCGCGGACTATAGCGCACGCAGCAATCGTGCATCGGCGCTAATGCATGATTTGCAATTTTGCACATGTTCGATGAAATTATCGGGACATTGTCTTTGAAAATGATATTATTGGGTCATTGACTTTTGCGGCGGCGCTAATGTAAGATTTGCAGTTTTGTATGTATTATCTTTAACTATAATCAGTTCATCGATATTGATTCATGATTTGGTTTATCATTTAAATTAATTATTTCTGCTAAAGTATTAAATTATATCCAAAATATTAAATTAAAGATATTTAAAACAGTAAATACTGATTCTTATCTAAAGTATTAAATTAATAAAACATTTAAAAATTAAATACCGTGTGAGAGAACGCTAATAGGTAGGCGTTCGCGAAGAGAACACCTGAAAGCGAAAGAGAAGACGCGAACATTAGGTGAGTATGAGAGAGAACGTGCAAGCGCGCGATGATGTCACGCGGACCCGCGGCCGATGTGAATGGGAGAGAGAATAAATCGTTTTGTTCTTATTGTAGTATAGTATTTTTAAGTATATCTAGTAATAAGTATATGTTTATAGTTTCCGCGTGTACTTGCGGCGTACGTTACTCGCGTGCGTTACTATTTTCTCCCGGTGATTCTAAATTGTCAAAACCATTACCCATATGTCGTATCTCGTATGAAGGTGTCAGATTTCGCTACTTTCGCGAGATAACTATTCGCTACTGGGCTCGGGCTCAGTCTTTTGCAGTCAGTGTAGAATCGTACTAGTGCCCAGCTGTACTCTGTCTAAAAGGATGCCTATCTTTGGTTACATAAAAGTTACCTATCCTATTGTAGGGGTAAGTACAACATTCTTATGGCGCGGGTATACGAGCGACTTTGCCGCACGACAAAAGTTGCTCGTGCGCACGGTCTGTCACGCGACTCTACCGCATGGCAAAAAGTCATTCATGTGCCAACGCCTTTATATGATGTATGGATATGTGTGGTCTTATAGTGGTTTAATATTTTCTTTATTGTCAGTGGGTTTGTGTCGGGGATCTGCAAATAGCTGAAATCCGTATTAGAAATGAAATATGGCTGCAAACCATCCCCGAGTACAACGTAAGATTACTTATGTACAAAATGTATAACATTTTTACATTTTTGTACTATATACATGTATATAATAGTATTTATATTTTTCCAGTCTTTTTGGCATGGAGACATACGCATTGACAGGTTATCAACATTGACCATCAGAGATCAGTGCAAGCGGAGCGATGGAAACGCCGATACGATCTCGAAGATCTGTGCGGGATACATTAGAGGCCCGCCAAATCGATGATATTTACCAATCTCCACATGATATTTTTGATTTGACTCGGCTGTTCGGACTCCGCCCGTATGATATCGACGAGCCCGAAGAAATGTGGGCATAAACATAAGAACTTAAATGCTACTAATACGGTTTTCAACTTGTTGAAAAAATAAAACGCGTAAAGAAATAAAAAAAATGTCGGTGATCTAAAACCAAAAATTGTATAATTTTGATTATTCAATAAATGTTTCACATTATATGTATGTAGATATAAACTTTTGTTCTTTCACATACCTTTCATTTACCATTTCCCCTCTATTTCCAAATTCTAACGATATGTATAAATCATGTAATGCTTAAAAAAATGTTTTTAGTCGTTATTCATAAAATAAATAATTTTTGAATTTGTGTTAAAATATAAGTTGTCACATAAATATCTTCGCAAGCGTAACGTAAATATTTTCTTTTCTAAATTCAACACCGACGGAATGTGGTAGTAATCCTGAAATTAATGGGAGTTAGCAATACACGTAATAATTATGATGCAAATGATAGCCGTACCGCGCGTAAGAAGGTGTGCGAGCGAAAGGACACGAGCGGGAGGGAGAAAAAGAGAGAATGGGGTGATATAGGCGGGGAGGCGAGCAAGGGAGAAGACGCGAACGCGAACGCGAACGGGAGAAAGAGGGAGGAGACGCGAGCGGGAAGAGAATATGAGGAGATATAGGTGGGACAATGGGACTGAGAGAGAATGCGAATATGGGATATAAAGGAATGAGAATGAGAAAGAGGACATGAAGGAGATAAAAAGAACGCGAGCAGGAGCGAAAGCGAGAGAGAGAAAACATGTGGGAGAGTACATATATGTACGTATGATATACGTATGATATACGTATGATATAGGTATATACGTTTGATGTACGTTTGCATACGTTTGCGTACGTTTGATGTACGTTTGTGTACGTTTAATATATGTTTGTGTACGTTTGTGTACGTTTTGGTGGTACGTTTGATGTTAAGAATTGCGCATTACAAAATGTATTTAAAATATTTAACTGGTGGTCGCAATGCCAGAAGAAGTTACGATCTTTTTAAAATTAATTATATAACGTTACAATGTTTTATTTTCTTTCCCTTTTTTCCACATAGTTATGATGTGTCCTATGTGAATATGCAATTGCATTTGCTTTACATGTATGCATGTATGCATGTATGCATGTATGCATGTATGCATGTATGCATGTATGCATGTATGCATGTATGCATGTATGTATGTGTGTATGTATGTATGTATGTATGTATGTACGTATGTATGTACGTACGTATGTACGTACGTATGATCAGTGGACATGCAAGACGACAAAGTTCGTTTTAGATACAGTTTTCAATTTGAGTTATGCATGCAGAGTCATTGCACGATACTCATATCAATGTCGCGATGATTTCATCAAACACATACGTTTGCATGGAACCATTGTCCATACATCGTATCTCGTATGAAGGTTCAGAATAAATTATATAAACGTTAAATGTTTTATTTTCTTTTCCCTTTTCCCCACAGTTATTAGATGTGTCCTATGTGAAGATGCAATTACATTTTCTTTACGTGTGTATGTATGTATGTATGCATGTATGTATGTATGTATGTATGTAGTGTATGTATGTATGTATGTATGGATGTATGTATGTATGTATGATGTAATGTACGTATGTACAGGGTGTTGCAGAGACATACAGGTCAGTATGTATGTATGTACAGGGTGTTGCAGAGACATACAGGTCAGTATGTACGTATGTACAGGGTGTTTGCAGAGACATACAGGTCAGTATGACGGGTTCCCTATTTTGTGCAGGCGCGCATATGGTCGTTCACAATTTCTTAATAAAATTTTATTTCATAACCTGTATTGTCAATGCGCTGAAGTCTACGCCAGTCTACGCAAAGTTGAGAGAGTATGGATGAGTGTTCTACGTTGTATGTTTTAAATAAATATCACCGTTGCGTGAGGTATTATGTATAACTTTTTCAAAATTAAATGTATTATTATAGTAAAAAGTAAATTTATTATTTTTCCACCTCTCCCTTCCAATTCCAAATTGCGCTGCATCATCCCACCCACACACACATGATATCATACGTATCATCCCATTGTTATACTCATTGTACTGTGATCATCCGTAACATACTGAGATCATCGTTATAATATCTTTTACAGTATCATTCGGTTTTCTTTCGCGCGTGTAATATCTCAGGATTGACTCAAGGTACGGAAATGATACGTACGCCTTTCCAACGCGCGCGTATATTCTCACGTTTTACTCGAAGTACTGAAATGTATCGATATCAGCGCTATCTGTGTAAGTACGTCTTCCGGTACCGATCTTTTTCCGGTAGCCCTCTGAGCTGAGGTGACATGGCGACGATCGGACGATGCAAGATGCAATGCACAAGAATACAAGCACGGTGATTGATATCAAAAAGGTAATCAAAAGATATATATATATCTATATTTGATATGCAGTTTTCGCAACGTAGGGTTAGGATGTGGGCACGCAAGCGTTTGGACCGCGCGGTAGACCATACACGTACGAGCGGTTTTTTTTCGCGCGGAAGAGCCGCGCGAAAGATCCGTGCACACGAGCGGTGTGGTCCGCGCGGTTCCGCTGGCGACATACCGTGCGGCGTGCACACGAGCGGTTTGTGCCGCGGGCGGAACCGCGCGGTCCAAACCGCTCGTGACGTGTCCGCGCACTTAACCTCTAATCGTCGCAGAATAGTTCACGAGTTTCACATAACGTTTTAGCATTAATTTAATACAATTTGTTTTTCTATTTGTCATATTTGTCAATACATAAAACTATTTTTAGTCCTCAGACTCGCAAGTTCCAAGTTTCCCACTGTATTTCGACGGTGCCTTTGTTGAGTGAAATCAACGCTACTATAAAGTTACAAATTGCAATTATTTGTAACCTGCTGGCTGGGTTGTCTACCTACTGCTGTTCTATGCTGGACAAGATATACGTGACAGTATGCTTTATTCAACACACACAGCAATCGATGTAAAGCAATACTAGATACGAGC